>PVIC010005616.1:0-57161 GCA_004025085.1 Thryonomys swinderianus | reverse complement strand
GTGTCTCCATGCCCAGCATTATATGTGGTTACCGGGGATCGAACTCAGGACCTTGTGCTTGCGAGGCAGGTGCCGGAACCACTGAGCTAACCCTCCAGCCCTATAATTTTAATTTTAAGGTGATTTCTTCAGTGTTCCTAAGATTTTCTCAAAAGTCCTCATGGCTCATACTGGGTCCACTTTGACACACTTTATCCACAAATTCAGTGTGCAGGGATGAACATTAAATGATATGCTCATTGCCAACCTATGATGATGTTATGGTTTGGGTCTAGAAATCCCCAAAGGCTCATGTAGTCATGAATGGGGCTTTTCAGAGATGGCTGGATCTAGAGTGTATAATGCTGGGATTAAGGCTGTATGATTACACAGCAGGTAACCTGGATAGAATATAAAGGACAGAAAGAGCGATACTATTTCATTTGTTGTTGCTTGTGGCTTGCTGTTTTTGCTATCTTCTACCTTCCATGGACTGTTTCTCCTCTGCAGTGCCCCTCTGCCATGTCACCCTGTCTTGGGGTCAGCCGACTATGAACTGAAACCCCTCCATATTGTGAACTAAGTAAACCTTGCCTCTTCTAGCTTTGGGCATCCAGTATTTTGCTCAACAAGGGGGGAAAAGTAACTAAGACAGGTGATAATTCTAATTTGGCTTAAAGATAGTTATGATACCTTAAGTCTGGACACTAGCTTTCTGAAATTGTAATTCTACATAACTACATCCACATAGTCCAGTCCCCTTGGGATCTTATTGCTTTAAAAAAAAATCAATAAGCAAAAGAATTTGAAAATAACTTGAATTGTCAACTTGTATGGTCAATCATTTTCTCTCTCTTTTATGGTCACACCCTCGACATCTAAGACAATGACAGATGAATGTATGATAAACCTTTCAGTTGGTGAATAAACCCATATGCCATCCCCTTCCCTCTTTTTTTTCTCTTCTCCATTTTCATATATAAAACAGCTCCTCTTGAGTACTAGCATTGTTAACCCAACTTCTGCTCTCAAGACGGAAATGAGTGTTATGCTTTCTATCTGATGCCCCTCACATTCTCATAGGCGGGGCTTTGGGAGGTGCCTGGATCATGGGGGGACGTGGATTGGTTCGCTGGTCAATTTACAGCTAACTGTGATGCTGGGAAGGGAGGCCTGGTGGGTCTCTCTCCCTTCTACTCTTTCGGTCTCACTCCACTTCCTTTCACCTTGAGCCGTTTCTCCTCTGCTGTGTGGATGTGCTTCGGAGTCAGCCAGTAATGGTCTGTGAACCCTGGCAAACCCGTCCTCCATTAGCTTGTGGGTGTTGGGTCTTGTGTCTCAGCGCTGAGAAGAACCTGAGACATCAAGGTAGATTGGTTAGACAGAGGCGAGAGGCCGAGAGCTGTAGACATGAGGCCAAATGGCTTCCAGCAGAACTGTTGGGAGGCCTGTGGAGCGGCCTGGGTGATGACAGGAAGTGGGACGGCTTCAATGAGGGAGGGGACAGGGGAGGTCGGCACTGAAATGGATTCTCTGGGTGTCTCTAGAGCATATGTTTGGGGGGACAACGTGAGAGGTGGGACATTGATCGTCAGGTGGTGCCCGTCCTTATGGCAAAGGGGGAAAAGGGGAAGAGGACCTGAACTAGGTGGGGTAAGGGAGGTGAAGAGGACGGGCAGATTTTGTTGGTTTGTTTGTTTGTTTTGAGACAGGACCTCGCTTTGTAGTTCAGGCTGGCCCTGAACCGACTATAAAGCCCAATCTGGCCTCAAACTCACAGCAGTCTTCCTGCCTCAGCCTCTGAGTACTGGGATTATGGTGCTGGTGCACCACTATGCCCAGCCTAAACATTTTTTGTCTTTAGACAATACAACTAGCAGGATGTAAAATTTGATGGTGTTTGGGTGTCAAGAGATGAATTCTCCAGTTTCCAATCTGGTGCCAGGGTGGGTGTGATGCAACCAACTGAAAATGGGGTAAAAGGGTGGAAGAAATGTCATTTGGGGATAAGATGATGAATTTAGTATTGGGTATGTTCAGTGCTCCCAGAATCCAATGTAGCCCATGGTTAGTTACATGAGGGAAAACCTCTGGGTCTAAAGTGAGTACCGTGTCTTTAGTGTATCTGTGGAAGCTGAAATATCAAAGAGTGGAGAAGGTGAGAAGGCAGGAGTCCTGGGTGGAACTCCAGAATGCATGCATTTCATGAATGCGTAGAAGAAGGGATAGATCCCCGCAGGGGAAATGAGGAAGTAACACATCACAGATATGGAAGCGGCCAAAGGCGTAGGGAGTCACAGGGGCTGAAGTCTTTAGAGTAGGACAGAGTTTTCAGTGTGACACATCAGGGAAGAGGTCTGACCTGACAAAGATTTCAATTTGGCACTTGAAGAATGGATGAAGCTACAGTTTACGCGTAGGCCGGGACTGGGCAGGACAGCTGAGGACCATCTTTCAGGCTCACCTTCATTTTCTTGATGAACAAAATATCTGGTGGAAATCGAATGCTACGTGAAGTTGAAGTTTCTCCCTCTTTTTCTGTGGCTTCTGGTCAAAGCCACATCAATGGCCAGTTCCTGAACACAGAGTGAGTCCCCACTGATCCCTGGTTCCTTGAGAGTCACGAGGGCAGAAGACGGATCTACAGTCACCTAGGTAAGCTCGGTCTGGCCAAAGTCCCAGAGAGAAGGACTGGAAGGGCTGGGAGGCGGATGCCCTTGTTGCTGCCTCCAGTGGAACCGTCCCCACCAGAGATGCATGATGGGAAAGGAAACAGCAGGTGCACTGGCTGCTTCCAGGCCGGTCCTGCCTGGCAGGTGCAGCCCAGGTGCAGATGTTCGCAAACACAGCCAGGCCGCTGGGGCCTGGGGGAGGGTGGAACCTCTTTCCATTGTTATGCCTGGCTCTTCTTGTAGGGGAAGCTTTGCTGTCTGTTTCTGAGAGCAAGGAGCCTTTGATTCTGGAGGAGAGATGTTTTCTGACTTTGATCTCTCACAAATCAGGTCTCTGCGCACTCTGGAGAGAGCACTTTACATTATAAAGGCTGTGAGCCGGCTGTCTGTCTCGCTCACCTGTGGAGCTGCCCTTCCCTCCGCAGCTCATCCTTCCAGCAAAACGAGCCCCTAGGCAGCCAGCTTGGGACAGAGTCAGGCAGCCCAGAAACGCTCTGGGTGTGGGGCAGCCCGGCTCTATCCCTCACTGAACCATCGGGTCTCTGCCCTGGGGCTGCAGGGGGCATCTGCTGTTAGGGGGCCGGGAAGTCAGAGTGTCTGGAAATGGGCGGCCGTGGTGCTCGCCTGCACCCACAGACCAGGGAGTCCTTCAGAGGCCTGTCACACGGCCTCTGGCCAGCCTTGTGTCCCCTGCTGGACAAGCTGTGGGGACGGTGCGCCTCTTTCTGCCTGCAGCAAACCTACACCCTGGGGCGAGTGAGCGGTGACTCAGGACCAGCGGAACCCAGCTAACAACCTTGGCTTCACGTCTCCTTACCCTGGACCCACAGAGCGGGGTGCTGCTCTGCAGGCCAGGCAGGACCCCCAACAGCCGGCCCCAGCCTGGGCGGAGAAAAGGCCAACCCCACAGACGTCCACACTCTACTTTGCAGCAACACCGCCCAGAGCCTGGGAATTAGGAGGCCTGGATTCGGATCTGGGCTGTCTCAGCACACAGCAGCTACAGACTTGGACACATTGCATGTAATTTCTGAACTGCTTGTAGAATCAGACCTGTTAGCTCGGATTCCAGGAAAACTCAGTTATGTGAAAGTCCTTTGTGATCCGCTAAGTGATCCGAGCGTGAAGGGCCCATCTTCCTCACCCGTACCTCCCCAAGAGTCTCACAGGAAGGAGTCAGCCCTGGATCTTGGGTCGACGGGCCGGGCAGCCTCGCTGGTGTAATCTGTCTCCCGGACCGAAGCACAGCTATTTAGCTCAGCTCGGAAGGGTCCAAACACTGGTTAGCAAACAAGAGTGATTTTCTTGAATCAGGGCTGGTTACACAGGACGGCCCTAACTGTCTGGGCCAGTCCCATCTGCTGCTCTCTAATCCCCTGATCCCTCCCCGCCCTCCGAGGACCTTGGCCTGGCCTTCCCCAAGGTTCCACTTCCCACCTGTTGCCGGGATCGTTTTTTTTTTTTTTTGGTGGTGGGGAGGGGAAGAGGCCTCCCAGAATCCAAACACTGACTGGAGCCAAAGCCAGCCTGGGCTTCTCCCAGCCAGGAAAGCCGGCCCTACCTAAGGCAGTCCTCAGCAACCGGGCCACTCTTCCAGGAAGTCCTTCCTAGCCCTAACAAAGAACCTGCTTCCCCGCACCACCCAGAGAAAGGAGGCCCTAGCTCACTGGGGCTGGCTGCGCTCTGACCTGGACGCGTGGTCGTGCTTAGATGTTGCATTCGGTGTGCTGACTTATCCCCCCTGAATAACCCAACCTGCTTGCTATTCCCCTGCACATCTCTTCTCTCTGGCTTGGCGTCTCTGCTGATGCCAGTCTCTTGCCTCAAATACACTCTGATATTTATAAATCTTCTTCACTTAGCATTTCAAAAGGCTTTTATGTCTGTGATCTCATCCAATTGGATCACATCAGGATCCACACGGCAACCTGGGGAGCTTTTGTTATTACTGTTATTTAAATTATTACTCCCTGTTACATTTGAGGAGAGAAAGCGCAGAGAGGCTCAATGACTTGTTCAAAGTCACATCAGTAGTGACTGAAAGAGCTGGAATTAGAACAAGGACTTGGTGACTCCCTTCCCAGGGCTCTTTGCTGCCTCACACTGTGATCTCTCATCAGTGAAACACCTGTCTAGGGTTACCTCCAGGACCCTTCTCCCTGCCTAAAACAGTCATGTCCCCCCCAGCACTCCATCCAGCTTTCTACTGAGGAACCATTCCCACCCCCTCAGTTCATGTTCTGACAGAACTGACAGTGCACCGGTTGGGTTTATGGGTGATCACATGATCAGAAACAGCCAATCAGAGCCTTTGGAGGACCGTGGCCACAGAGATCTGTTCAGAGAAGAACAGGTGACCAAACACCACAGCTGCTGGTCTGAGCCGCAGTTAGAAGGGAAGAGATCTTTCTTGTCCTGAGATTTATGCATCTGTAGAATGTAAGCATGGCGTTGGAGGGTCCATCACAACCCGGAGGTACCTGTGTGAGACTTAAACTAGCAGAGAGGTCAGCAAAGGAGAGACAGGCAGGAGGTGAGCCGAAGAGTCAGTGCTGTGGCTGTGGATGCTGCTTTACCCCAGCTGGTGTGATCTGGTCCTCGGCTGCCAGGCTGAGTTGAATTCCTGTCACCTGTGTCAAAAGCGGAACTGTGGTGAATTTGAAATTCTCTTTTTTAAGTTCTTTGCTCCTACATCCCCTGGCAGGCTGTGTTCACCTGTTGCCCTGGATTAATATGCTGTCCATGTTAAATGTTTTCATCTTTCTCTCACTTTATTAGAAGCAGTGTAAGAACAGGAACTGTGATAATTCTCTTCTTTCTCTTCATCTTTTGGATTCAGAGCACCTGGTCTGAGTCACACCTTTACCACAAGATGAATGGGTTTGAATGGGTAGCTTCATTTCCTTAAAACTCTTTTAAAATAAAATCCATATGGCAAGGCTTAAAGCAGGTCTATTACAAATATCAAATAAGGAAATGAATATGAAAGACTTTTTGAAACCACCAAGTGCTGTTCTAATGTCAAAGATTGCTTAGATGGTGTCTGGCATGTAGTAAGCACCCTCAACGTAACTGTTAAGTTCAAAAATAGCTCAAATTAGATAAAGATGATTGTTGACTCCACCGTTTGTGCACTGCAGCGCCCTGCTTGAATCTCTGCTCTAGGAACCAGCTGCTGGCAACTTGGAAGTCTAGATTGTGCGGTGATTTTTAAAAATGTTTTGCCAATTTGTCTGGAGTTCCCAGTTTGCTGAGCACCGGATACCAGGTGAGAGGAGGCATGGCTTCAAGAGGAGGTTGGAAGGCCCAAGTCCTTGCTTTTACTTTCCATCCCCAAGGAGGCCATAGCCTCCCGTACCACCCTGTGCAGACCCCACACTGATGGCGGCCATGAAAGGCCACATGCCCGCTCCAGCCTCTCTCTTCCAACTATTCACCGGGCTCACCAACCAACCAACCAACCAACCACCAACAGAAATGCAGCAGTGAAGTGAGATCTGCTCAGGACAATGTCCTCTGGAAGGCGCCCTCACTTCCACAGCCTGTTTGCTGCCTCCCTGGGTGGCTCAAACATCCCTGACCTGCACTTTGGGGAATGTGTCCTGGCTATACCTCCTGGCTGGTTCCAGCTGAGAGAGAACTCCTGACTTGGAAACTGAAGTCAGTGTAGTTCAAAGGCAAGCTCTTGGCAGCCTTGCCCTCTCCAGATTCCTGGCCACTCAGCCATCCATCAGGTGAACTTGGCTCAGAGAACCTGAAAATGGCCTGAGGACACAGAAGAGAAATCATTTGTGTGAGGGACCAGGAAAAGGGAGTGTTTAAACTGACATTGTAGGCATGATCAATCCATTATGTGTCTATTTATTTTTCTTTCTCTTTTCTTTTGTCTTTCTTCTTCCTTCCTTCCCTCTTTATTTTCACCCTCCCTTATTCTTTTTCTTTGTCTTTCTTTCCTTCTTTCTTTCGTCTACCAGTTTTTAGTGTTTTCTATGCCAGACCCCATAATGAGCTTATAAGTGTGTTATGTCATATAACTCTGTACTTATCTCTCAGAGAACAGGTCTAGTCATCCCCTGTAATAGATGATTTAAATAACTTGCATACATTATGTAAACTCTCTAAAGAATTGAGTTATGATTATTAACATGAGTCATGGCTAATAATTGGCAAAATTGTATTTGGAGCCTTAATCCTGCCATTTTATGGTCTACGCTCTTTGCAGCTAGCATTGGTGCTTATTCTGAGATAAAGACACCCATGTCCCTATTTGAACAACTCGCAGCTGGCTGAATTATATCTGCTCTCCCATATATGTTCACAAATATTATACAGCACCATAAACTCATCAAGGCTAAGATTGGATGACTCTATTTCCCTGAGTTTCTAGAAGGAGAAGTACAGGGAAGGGTGCCACACAACCATAGATGGGCAGGTGGAGGAAGAGATGAAAAGGTAGGAAGAAATAAACTATAGGGTCTCCAGCCTCCGGTACTTTACAATCTAGTAGGAGAAACAAAGCATTCATATATGTAAAAGTTGTAATAAGGAAGTCTCAGTACAATGAACAAGTACACTAAAAAAGTTCTATAACTGTTGACCAATCAATGACCAACTCATTGGTATTTTCCAGGGGTATGAAAACAGGTATCTTTGCGCTAAGTCATTCTACCCCTTCTGCTTGGTGAGGCCAGTCTGAAGTCTCAACTCTGACTCCCAGTTTTTCTCCTTCTCCTTGAGGAGGGACACAGTGGCCTTGGTCTCACCCCGAATCTACTCACGTGCCCTCGATAGGGAAGGTGGGGAAGATGCCGAGGAAGGGTTGGTTTATGATGTTCGATGATAACTCCCAGATTAGTCTCACCCAGTGTGTGGCCTTAGCTTCCTCAATTTTCATTTGATTCGCTTCCCCCTTTCTTCAGTGTGTCCCAGAGAAAACAAGCCTTTGCTACTTCTAAGAAATGTTTGACCAGGTCCCACCCTTTGGGAAGCTGCCTGTGGGATGGGAAGGCAGTGGTGAGAGAGGCAGTCATCTGCCTCGGTCTCACTTCCTGTTCCTTCTCCCTTCGCCCAGGATTATCTACAGCTGTCTTGCCTTTATCCTGTCTGGGACAGTCCTCAGGCTCCCAGATGTCATAAATAATACTTGTATCATTTCTCTTGTTTTATAAGCCCAATTGAACTTCTTCACTCCCCAATCTCCTTGAGCTATCTCTGATTCCCTAGTGGCTCCACCCCTGCTGCGTGGGAACAGCCCTGGAGCTGTTGCTGATATTCCCGGAGGAATCTGTGGTACATTCTCACAGAAGGAACAAGTTGGAAGGACTAACTTAGTTGCCTCTACTTGCAGAACTTTATGGAAACTTGCCTCTACTTGCAGAACTTTCTGGAAACTTGCCAGACCTGATGGGCACAGCTTGCCTCAAAGTGATAGTCCTCTTTTCCTAAGACCTCTTAACAGTTTCTTAAACTCCCCAAACTCACCATCTGCTGTCCCTCTGCCTGCTCCTGGAGGGACGGATATGCTGCATGGATCCTGCGGCTCAGGATTCGGCTCCAGACGAACCGTGGGCCAAGGAGAGCCGAGGGGCAGCTCCCCACTTCCACGCCCCGCTCTACACACTCAGTGACCCCGAGAACCACCCTGTCGCCCCTGTTCTGTGGAGTTTCCCCGGGCCCTTGGCAGGGAAATAGACTTTTAGCAAGTGGGAGATTTCTCCCGTACTACTGTCTTCTTCCTTCTAACTGACTGATGGGACTTTGTCTACTGAGGGAGCAGAGGAAACAAAGGAAGGCTGGAAAGACCGGAAGAGCCCGCCTTCCGTCCCCTTGCAGGAAGTGCAAGCAGTCCTTAGATGTGGTCACCGGGGGCTACACAAACCCTGGGAGGGGTGACCCCCTCTGGACTCTGCAAAGGGCCAAGGGAGAGCTTGTCCTCCTGCCCACAGCCCCTTTGCTCCTGTGGACCCCAGTGGTAGATCTGGATGGGACCCTCCACGGTGGGGTGGATGTTTGGCCAGAGCGAGGAATGACCCCACTCTCTTTCTCCTTCCTTTCTCTTCTATCTTCTGTCCCCCCCCCCCAGCCCACTCACTGTCCCAGCCCTGAGGGCCGGCTCTGTGGGGCTTTCCAGGTGCCTGCCCAGCCCTGCAGATGAGGGAGGAGGAGGAGGCCCTGGCGGCCAGCACAGAAGAATCCCCCTGCCGGTAGCTTGCTGCTGGCAGCCCCGCCCCCTTTCCGGCAGCCCTGGAAATGGAACTCCAAGCCTTGCGCGTGCGAGGCAAGGGCTCTACCAGTGGGCTACCTGTCCCCAGCTCCCTCTAAGTGCTTATATGAATTAATGCTTTTGTCTTCATATTCAAATTCAAAGCCTGGAGTCCTCACCGTCGGATGTGTGACAGCTGACAGTAGCTGAGCTAGTATGGCGCCTTTACGCTCTGCCCCGTGTGCCCGTCTGCTCCCGGTATGGCCCGGGAGCAGGAGAGCAGCACCCCGAGCAAGGTTCCATTAGCTCGTCCCAAAGCGCCCCCTCCTCAGCTCCATCCTCCGCGCATTGGGGGCCCCTGCCCCACCACACGTGGGCCTTGCCAGCTCTGTGGCCTCCTGCTGCCATCTGTTGTCTTGAAAAGCCCTTGGATGGCTCGTGCTGTCTGTGTGTCCATCTCTCAAATCAGCCAACAAGGTCCCCCAAGGGGCCTGTTTCTTCTCTTTTGTCTCACCCCACAGTCCTCGGTACCCTGTGTAGAAAAGCATCTCCAGTTGGTCTGTCTGCTGAGCAGCTGACACCCCTTTCTACCTAGTAGCCCGTTTCCCTGATGGCAGGTGGATCCAACTTGCAGGGAGTGAGGGGTAGACGCGTGAATCCTTCCCGCTTCCTGCAAAGGCACCGTAGCACGTTGCAGGCTCCCGATGGCTCGTCTGGCGGCCTCCCTGTACTGTGCCCGCGTTCACGGGTTGGATAGCGAGAGGGAGTGTCTGGATTCCTCTCCTAGAGCCGGAGCCATGACTGATTCTCCTTTGAAGGGGGTACTCTCTGCCCTGGCGGATGAGAGCTTGGGCTCTGCATGCTGGCAGATGGGGGTTCCAATCTGACTTTACCTGCCACCAGCTAGTTTACCCTTCATGCCTTTCATAATCTCTATGAGTCTCAATTTTCTCAGCTGGAAAATGGGGATAAACTAGAATATCAGTTTTGTTGGGGGTGGGAGTCAAATATGTCGATGCTATGAAAACACTGCACATAGGACTAATGCTGAGTGAGCTCTAGAAAACGCCAAGCCCAGAAGGGTCACAAAAAGTGCTTTCTGCTCTGGGAATGTTCCGGACACATCCTGAGCTGCTGGCGACTCTCTCTCAGCTACCTGATCTTTCCTTCTGTCTGTTGGCGAATGTAACCGGAAGAGCAGTAGAGTGAGGGGCCCTTCTGTGAGGGGTCTTCACTTTAGGAGACGCCCGCTCTTCTGTTACAAGCCAAGTCTGCAAACTCCAGGGCAAGCCACCCCCTCCCACCTCAGTCCTCCAATCAGCTCACCCCACAGGAGCCGCTGGCTCAGGGAGGGGGGCAATATATTCCATCAGGGCCCATCCTCTGCTCTGCCCCATCTATCTAAAACCAGGGGACACAGCTTTAATTTTTTTGTCCCCAGTCAAATAGACCATACAAAGAGATTCTCGTTTTGAATGCAAACCTCCAAATGCAAATACTTGAGCGGATGTGCCGTCCTCTTATCTTCGTGCTTTTCTTTCCTGTCTGAAGCAAACTCCTCTTGCGAGACCTTGAGGTCCCAGTGAAGAGGCTGCTATGCAATCATACATTACAGATTTGTGCAAAGGGGCTGCTTAGTGGCTTGGTAAGTGCCCTGAAAGCAGATTTTATAAATATTTCAGGCCGGGTTTTCTATTAGATTCCATCTTCTAGAAACTTCTGCTGTTATCTGGGTAGCCACTTGTACAAGGATCTACTTCCTTTTAGTTAAAATCGCGGTCTCTGGGAAGTACCTCTGCTCCAAAGTACCTTACCAACAGTGTGGTTGACCTGGGGTCCACAATTAAATCACTCTGTGCTCTAATGGTGGGAAAGACCCAGGGAACAAAATGGCCCTAGGGATGTTGGGTTTTTCTTCTAGCGCTGGGTTAGGGGAGGTGCAAAGCTGGGAAGCAGCTGGGTCCTGAAAGCATACATGGGAAGGGATCTGTCAGAGCTGTTTCATCAGAAGGGTGAGGAAGTAAGCTTATCTGGACCCGGGTCTTTATCGGAATGAATCTTCCGCAAGCAGGAGGTACTGACCTTCGGGCTGGAGAGCTTTCCTGAAGGGGCAGGAAGGCTCAAGGGCAAGGGCACAGAAAAGGACTGATTGCTGCAGAAGACCTGCTTTCACTTTCCCTGAGGCTTTCGTTCCTAGGCTGGTTCCCAAAGAGCGTGAAGCCTCTGCCCCAGGGCACTGAGCAAGGCCGAAAGGCAAACAAACCCTGAAGCTTGACATTCCAGGTTAAATTATCTTAGCTGCCTCTCCACTAGTCTCTAGCCTCCCTCCTTTCCTGCCTCCTGCTGTAGTTTGGTCTCAATGGCCCCTGAAGAGTCACTTGTTAAAGACAGAGAGGTCCCGAGCTTGGCACTGACAGGAAGTGGTAGAAAGCTTTTTTTTTTTGGGGGGGGGGGGTGATAGGGATTGTGGGATACCTGTCTTTGACTCTCCTCTTGCTCCCAGGCAGTCATGGGGTGAACATCTTGCTCCACCACACTCCCTGCCATGGTGAGCAGCCTTGCCACACCCAGAGCAAGGCCGACTTCCCATTGACTGAGACCTCCAAAACCGTGAGTCGCAATACATCTTTTCTCCTAAACTGATCCGGTTCAGGTGTTTTTTGGGGTAATGAAAACCTAACTGACACACCTTCCTCCACCCCAGCCTGTCAGCCTGAGTGCGCATCTGTCTCCCAACCCCACAGTTTCTGCCTGGTGTTCACTTTGCCCTTCCCATATCGGTTTAGTGCATAAGCTACTTTTATAGCCCCCGTCTCTCACCGCCACCCTGTGTGTACAGAATTCCGACTCCCCATTACTTGTCTGCTTCTGCATCTGGACTCCATGAAACTGGAGCCTTATTCTGCTACGGGTGAGTCCTTCACACATACAGTAGGCAATGGTTTGCAAGAAAATGGATTAGACACAGGATGCACACATTTATAGCACTATCTTATAATATTCATCCAAAAAGTCAAATGCAGAAAGAAGAGTGCAACAGATCCGTCCACACACAAGAGACCCAAAGAATCCAGCCAAATCCCGGCCTAGAGCCCAGAGCAGTGTCTCATGCAAGTCTGAATCGAGGGTCTGTACCCGGGAAACACAGAGGCCAGTGGTCTGCACCGGTGGGGTGGAAGGTCTGTGCCAGAAGGCTGAGCACCTGCACTGGAGCCGGGGTGGTGCTCAAGGCGCAGACCTCAGCTCCTCCAAGGAGGACAGCAGTCGTTCCCGGAGACAGCAGGGACCCCAGTTCCAATGAGGATGAGAAGAGCTGAGTTCCTATCAAGAAAAAAGCCGTCACGAAGCTTCTCCTGGAAAACCAGCAGCACGCACTTTTCCCCCCAGTGCTCCTTTTAAGCCTTTTCAACAACACTCCTCTGGTGGGTCTTCCAGGCCCAGAGCCACCCACACCGGCTCGGTCCCCTGGGCATTCCTGTTCACATCAACTCAACACACAGTGCTTGGTCAGGAGCAAATAGCTGCAGTCAAGATTTCTCATTCAGGAAAAGGAAGAGCAGAAAAGTGTCCTGATGAGTCACCGGGCCACGGCACAGGAACACCGGCAGTCCACCCTGGGCTGAGGGAGGACCCATTGGTGTCTGGCCACCCTCGTTCTCCTCTTTGGAGATGACCATTGGCCCTGGCCTTTCGAAGCCAATCAGAGGCGGGCCCTGGGAAGAATACCTGTGTGTTAGGACCTATGATACTCAGCGGCCCACTTCCTGTTAGCATGTGCTTGGGTTCTGGGTAACCCTATGGATTAAAAGGTCAGTTATATTTTTCTTTACGAACCAGGTTTGCTTCTCCTGTATTTGTTCCCAGTCAATTCCATGGGGTAAAGATCTTGTCTAGATAAACTTCTCGAGGCTGAGAATTCTTCCATCTGGCCCCTGGGTCTGCCCCTCAATCTGGCCTTCCATTCAATAGCCTCTACCTTGAGGCCACTGGGGACAATAGCACGGCTGGGCGATACCCCCCATAATCTGATCTTTCCCAGCCAGCATTTTCACAATAAGCAGAGTGCCTCCTTTGTCTGGTGGAGAAAGCTTCACAGGAGGTACTGGAAAAGCCGGGGATCAGGATTATAGTTCACCTCAATCTTATCTGCGGCTCAGTCTTCTGCCTCTGGTCCCCGTGACTGTATCTCTGAGCAGAGAATTCTGCTTTTTCAACTCTGAAAGGCTCCAAGTTATTGGACTCTTGATAAATTCAGATCTCAGTGCCTAGACGATGGACAGACAGACAGACAGAGAGCCCCTGTCCTAGCAAAGCTGTCTCCCTCCCGTTTCAGCTGTTTCCCCTACCCCATCAATTCCACCTTTAATCTGAGCTTGTCTCATTTTAATATAACTTGCCTGAAAGTGGCAAGAAAGAAAAAAGGGCCCAAAATTCTGAATTCCACTCGCATTTTACCTCTTACTTCCATCTCTGTGCACTCACTGCTAGTGTCCGAGCGGGGTGACGGTTTGACCGTGTTTTGTACTCCTGGGCTGAGACTCACCACTCGTGCTGGGGTCTCCACCATCCAATCCTTTTCCTCGGAGACTCATCACGGGTCTGCTGCTTGGAAAACTTCAGCCTGGTGTGAGCCTTTGACCATTTGGATGATTTTGGATCAGGGGATCACATGGTCACGTGGAAGAGGACGGATTTTGCCCAAATAACTCTAACTTTGTTTCATTCATTTAGAAAGAAGAATAAAAGAAGTTAACACCGAGTAAGCAACCAGCCTCATTCTGCTCACGTTATTCAAACTTTCTATGTTTGACAAGGTTCTGTTGAGCACCTCCAGATACTACAGAGGCAGGAGAAGGCAAAAGGAGCTTCCGGCAGAAGGGAGGGGATGTAGACACTGGCGCCTAGTGTGGTGATGGCTTTTGAGATGCACAGAGCGGTGAGTCCTTCCTCTGTGGAAGGAGTCTGAGGTCTTGGCTGCGGTGCTCACTGCTGCGATCTTAATGATTGTAAGAGTCCCTGCCACATAATAGACGCTTGCTAAATATTTGTGGAGTGAATGATGTGACGTCCAAGACAAATCTTGCAAGATGAGTGAGAACCAGTGTGGAGAAGGCCCTCCTGTGGGCAGGCACCGCGGTGCTGTCCCGGGAAGGGGACTGATGAGCTACTATCCTCTGCATATTACATACTACATAGGTCATATTACATAGGACCGGAAAGTGCCTGGGGCAGGTAGAGGAGATCCTTGGGCAAGTCACCGGGAGGGTAACAAGGAGGCGGAAGACAGCCCAGCTGGGGAGGGAAGACTGAGCTGGCGGCCCTGGGGCTACCTCTGAAGGCACCGAGGGAGGGTTAGGAAGTGGGAAAGGAAGGAACATGGTGCCTGTCCTGAGAGGACCGAAGGACTCACTGCTCAGAGTCTTTACCTCCCTCTGTCGTGCTGCTCTCAGTGCGACCAGCATCATGTTCGGAGCATACACAGGATTGCAGGTCTGGCTCTCACAGTCCGCACTTCTGTCTTGGACCTCGTCTTCCTCCAGGATCGGTACATACTGCTAGAGAACTGCTTACAGTTTTATCATCTTGCCCTAAAGCTATGTCTAACGGCCACACCGGTATTCTTTTTTTTTTTTTTTGAGACAGGGTCTCGCTTTGTAGTTCAGGCTGGCCCTGAGCTCACCATGGTGCCCAGGCAAGCCGCCGCGAACTCAGCAATCCTCCTGTCTCTGCCCCCTGAGTGCTGGGATGACAGGCATGAGCCACCATGTCCAGCATTGTAGTATGCGGTGTTGATTGCTGGTGGGCGTGTCTCCACGCCCAGCATTTTATATGTGGTTACCGGGGATCGAACTCAGGACCTTGCGCTTGCGAGGCAGGTGCCAGAACCACTGAGCTAACTCTCCGGCCCCACACCAGTATTCTTTTCTTCCCGACTGGAACTGGTTTTTTTGGGGAAAAAAAAATCAAGTGAAACCACAACTTACAAAGTCATCTAAGGAAGCTATCAGAGGGGACAGTGGAAGGTCCAAAAGTCCACGCTAAATAAAAATAAATAAATAAGTAAAATAAATAAATAAAATAAACAAATAAAATGTACACCCTCTTCAACTGCTGCAGACAGCTTTAATTTTTCAGGGAAGAAGCTAAGGGAAGAGAGAGACTTGGAAGTTTCTAGTCTGTGAGATTTAAAACTCTACAAATCTTTTTTTCCAATTAAGTTAATCTGTTAACCTCACATTTGGATGCTTTTCTGTTGATCATTAATGGCTACAATTACTCTTCAAATAACTGGAAACCAACATAAGGATTTGAAATCGCAGATCCTTCCATATAAGCTGAAAATTATTCTGAGATCGTCTCTTAGAGAAAAGAGTCAAACGTTCATTGTTTTTAGAAAATGGTTTAAACGGAAATATTAGTATGGCCGGTTAGAAAAGTCCATCGTACTGCAAGTATATAAATAATAGGTACAAATATGCATAGCGGTATGGAATGTTGTGCTGATTTCACAACGGGCAAGTGGCCTCGTGTCTGTCCACCAGAGCAGAGGGAAAGAGAAGTGGCCTGAGCCTTGAGTGCTGACCGGAAGGCCCCGGTGAATCAGCGTGGAGCTGACGGGTTGTTTTAATATTGTTTATCAGGTGATATCAAAGGTGAGTCCTGCTCTACTTGTCCATTCGTCTTCATAATTATTGTGTAATTTCTCCCCTGATTAGGAGCGAAAAGGATTCACACACACACACACACACACACACACGCACACACACATATGGAAACTTATAGTGCCACCCAGTGCAGGGTGAAAAAAAGTCAACAAGTCTGCCTTCACGTATCTTTCGTGGTTGATTTTTAAGGCACTTGAAAACTATACTGTTCTATATCAAGAATTTAAGGACCTGGCTTCACATAGCACAAATGCAGATTAACAGTCTCCAAATGAAACCTTCTCAATCAGAATAGCGAGAGTCTGGGCCTCTAACGAGTTCTCAGATGTTTCTAAGGTGCCTGAATCAGTATCCATCGGGTGGCTCCTCTGGGAGAGCCCTTCATCTTCATGAGAATGAAGAACTGCTTCAAGTCTTGATTCTCCAACTAGTTTTTTAGTTGCTGTGTAGACTGAAACTATATCATTTATAGAAATTTGAGGCCACTGACCCGAGCTCACACCGACTCAGTCAAGGCGGGTGTGTTCAGAGGGTGCAATTGCAATTCTAGATTGAGAAATCCCACCAGATGGAATGGGACCCTTGGAGAGGGCCACTGTCCCCTCCCCCCTGGGCTGGCGCAGATCAGGAGGTTGAGTGTCTCGACTCCTTCAGGAACTTAGAACCCCTATTCTTTCCATCACTCAATCGCTCCTATCTTGTGAATCTTACTCCTTTGTACTACTGTTCAAATGTATCCTCCCCAAAAGCATGCGTGGGAGACTTCATCCCCATTGCAACAGTGCTGAGCGGGCAACTATGGGGCAGAAGGCCGAGAGCCCTGTCTTCCGGAATGCCCTCGTGATGCCTGCTTTTCTTAGGGGAGCGGATCGCCCCTCTAGGGTGACCTCCACAGGTTCCCTCCTTCTCTTGCTCACACAACGCAGCTGTCCGCCCTTCCTCTGGCAGGAGGAGGCCGCAAGAAGGTTCTTTCTCCCCTCTGTCTCGGCTGTCCAGCCTCCAGGAACATAAGAAATACATCGCGTTTTTTATAAATTACTGAGCCTGTGGCATTCTGTTGTAACAGCGCAGAATGTGCTAAGACACCTTGTGTGGGTCTTGCCCGAGGTTGGGACTGAGTCTCACAAGGACTCTTACCCTCTGGAGCTGGTGCCTATGCTGGTCAAAGGAGAGCTGAGTAAAATTCAAAGCACAATCTTTCCTTGCCTCAGGCCCCAGCTCTTCTGTTATCTTCTGGTTCTAACAGTTGCTTCTGTACATCTGACTGATGTGCTTGTGCTTCTGGTTTTGGTTTCCTAATTTGTGGTCCTATTTTTATTATTATTTTTCTGTGTGTGGAACCCGGGATCAAACCAACCAGGTGCAGAGGCACTGAGCTATACCCTGGACCCTAAAAATTTGTATTGGTGTATGTTTGTGGTACGTAATGAATTTGTTCATTAAGGGTATTGTACATATACATATGAATCTCAATCTTTTCTATTTCCACTTCCTCTTCCCTCCGATTTCCCTTCCATCCCAGAACCCTTCCTGTCCCCTTATTTCTGTTCGTCTCTCTTTTATTTTGTCAAGTTATTTCTATTTTGGGTTTTTCATTTAAAAGTAAGTGTGTGATTTTTAACCTTCTGTATCTGATTTTTTTCACTTAGCATTATGAACTTAAGGTGCTTCCATTTTCCTACAAATGACTCATATTTATCTTTCTTTTTTTTTTTAAGACAGGGTCTCGCTTTGTAGTTCAGGCTGGCCCTGAGCTCACTATGCAGCCCAGGCAAGCCTGGAACTCAGCAATCCTCCTGCCTCTGCCTCCCGAGTGCTGGGATGACAGGCGTGAGCCACCACGCCCGGCACTGTGGTATGCGGTATTGATTGCTGGTGGGCGTGAGTCTCCACACCCAGCATTGTATGTGGTTACCGGGATCAAACTCAGGGCCTTGTGCTTGCTAGGCAGGCTCCAGAACCACTGAGCTAAATCTCCAGCCCTCAAATTTATCTTTTTTGTGGCTGAGTAATATCTGTGTGTATAAATACATTCTCTTTATCCATTCATATCTTGATGGGCACATAGGCCCTTTCCCTAATTTACTAGTATGAGTTGTGCCCCCAGGAAGAAGGTTTTGCGTGTGTAACTGACACTACTGTTTTGGAAAAATACCTAGAAGAGGGATCACTGGGTCAGAAAGAATTTCTATTTTTAGTGTTTGGAGGAATTTAAAATAATCTTAGTTCAGCTCAGGCTCTTTCATTTCCTTTTTCTAATATTGTCATTTTTTATTATGTTTTAGAAATAAATTTAATATATACTTAAAACTTTATGTTTTGGCAACTCATTGTACACAATCCTCTAGTAAGCTGAAGAAACAAATACCTCCACAGTTTAATGTTTTTTTCCCTCCCTGACCCCATAAATATCTCAGTCATATCATTTTTTGGTACATTACATGTATATCATGATGTATAATTGTCTTCTCATTTGTTAGGGTTTATTCAAAAATTGAGTCGAACAGCCAAAGTGCAAATAGCAATTATCTATTTTGGAATTTCATATTGGACCATGATTTTCTTCTGTAACTTTTTGGAGTTTCTGATTATTCTCATTTTTACAGTTGCGTTTTCATTCTGGGTACCTCTGCGCTTCTTAGGCTGTTCACAAGGCTCCTCGGGTTTGCTCTGCCCCTTCTGGTCGGCTCTGTCCCCGGACGAGCCGCGGGCTTCCCTTCAGGGCGTATTGTGAGCGGTGGAAGTCTCTCAGAAATCCGAGCCCTCTCTCTGACCGACGCCAAAACAAGGAGGGCCCTATTCTCAGGCTTCGTCTTCCACCCTGGGAACTCCAGGCCCTTCGAGGCAGATGGGCTTGATTTCTTTGGAGAGTATTTCCTGTGTTCCGCCATTCAGCCTGGAGATATCGGTGCGCCGGAGGGGGTGGAGGACGCCGACAGAGTGGCCATTCACAGGCTCCGGGCCAGGCAGCCTCGCCCCTCGCAGCCAGGCAAACTGTGCCGGGGGCGGTGTCAGCCAGCGCTTCCATCCCGGGGAGGCTGAGAGGGGAAGGGGTGCAAAGAATGAGGCGCTTCTCCGCCTCCGAGGCACAGGAAGCTTTGGAGCAGGAAGGGTTGCATAGCAGGAGGGTTTCTCCAGGACACAGCCCAGGAGGAAAGGGGAGGCCAGTGCTGGGGACAGAGGCGCGAGGACTCCTTGGAAGGCGAGAGAGGGGAGGCGGCTCGGGAGGTCAGAAGCACCGGGCTCTGGAAGCTGGGCGTGTGGCGACTTGCACGAGCAGCGATGAATGTCGTGAATGCCAGAGGCTCACTTCCTATGTCCATTAGGAACTTAACTGTCTCTAATGTGCAGTGAACTCAGAGGCATATCTGAGCACGTATCATGACCAGTACACCACTCCCTCGTGTGCCATCCTGCGTGCATAGTGGGCAAGACTGTCTCCTTACTCTTCTGGGGAAATGGGGGTCCTAGAGGGGTCTCTGCACGTGTCGGCCTCAGGGGCAGGCAGTAATACCTAAGACAGCTTGTGATGATGGGTCCAAAGCATGGCACGTTCTAACCCTGTGTCTGGTTAGGTCTTCCAGGTAGGCGAGAAGCCAGCAGAGCGAGATAAAAATTGGATCCCTGAGGATCCTTGTTGACACTCGTGGTTTAGATCCTAGCTCTTTGGAAGCTCACAGAGAGCTTTAAGAGCAAAGATATTTTCCCCTAGAGGTAAAGCCTGCCCGATACGTGTTTTCCTTCAGTTGTTCCAAACCAGCCTGGATCCCAGTACGCAATTAGGTCAGGAAGATTAGTCCAGCCTCCATGTTCATCGTTGTTGGCATTTGTAAGAAAGGAAAATACAATCAAACTAGGGGGATGTTTGAAATTTAAAAAATCACCCTTCCCGTGAGCCACTTTCCTTTTTCTCCCCGTGAAGCAGGAAGGTACAAGGTGCCCACTGGCTCACAGTGCCCGCACAGGCCCTGCGGTATTCACAGAGCCTCAGACTTATGTGAGAACGAATCTCTCAGATTTCTTCCTATTTTCCCCTAGACATTTCTAAAGTATTATGTGGTAGGTAAGTTCCAGGAAATGCCTTGGTGAAATAGGAGATTTTGTAGTCGAGTAGGTTTAGGAAATGCTGTTTATTTCTTTCTCTCATTAAAATTTGAACACACTCATAGATGAAAGACTGAGAAATTCTACAGTGCAAAAGTCTGTTTGTGGAAAGAAGAGTTTCCCAAATGTGAGCACTCTTTCTCTTTCTCGTTCTTAGCCCAGACAAGCCCGTCCACTCGCTGCTGTATTGCTCTGGCTGCGAAGCCCGTGGAGGGTAGGTACCCAGCGCCCCACCTGGTGTGCGTGGGCCGGACTCCTGGGTTCCCTGCTTCGTGCTAGGAGAAACTTTCCTGATGGCCCTGACCACAGCCTACGCTGGATTCAGAAGCATGCACGGTGGTCCCAACTCGGAAAAAGCAAACGATAAGGCCCCACCCTGAAGGGGCTCACAATCCAGGTGTGGGCTCCTGAATCCATGGTGAAAGAAGCCGCAGGGTGGGGGCCCCACGGCTCCGGAGCTCTAGGCAAGTGTGATGTCACTGGTCAAGGGCGTCGTTCACCAAGGGCTACACAGAAGGGCTAACTTCTGAGACGGGCTTTGAAGGATGAGCAGGAGTCGACACAGCGATCAAAGGGAAAGAAGAGAAAGATATTCCAGCCGAGGGAACAGCATGTGTGAAGGTAACGAGGCCTGAAAAGCCGACCGAGGCGATGGGTTAGTGTGGGGCTTCAGGTGGCTGAAGTGTTGCCAGAGGAGAAATTTGAACTGTAATCTTACAGGTCAAATTTGAATATTCAAGTAAAGGAGTTTATATATCATCTTCTAAATCGTGGGCTACTCCCGGGTTTAAGATCAGGAAAAATGTAATAAAATACATCCCTCAAAGGCAGGAAATAAGTTTTCTTTTTCTTTATAGCTTCAGTTTGGTGCTGCATAGCGAAGACTGGACACTCCATAAATAATCACTAAATGAGCCTGTCTTAGAGATAAGTGTTTTCAGGGCTGGTCGAGGTCTTCAGATCGGCAGACAAGAGTTTGGAGACCACATGCTGTTGGAGCGGGAGCTTCTGCCTGAGACCGCTGGAAGCCCCTTTCGTTAAGCTCATGGTTCTGTAGGCAGATTTCCTAGCAACTCTCCTCACTCAGCAGTACTTCCTCATTGCGGATCCCCAGCGTGACCTTTCCACCCTCGCCAGCCCTCCACGGAGCCCAGCAAAGGGAGAGGGAGGCCCCGGCATGCACGGTCTCTCCATCCCATGCTCCGTTCCAGCTCCTTCTCCTTCACCTCTTGTGCTCCATGGGCAGCACGAAGCCACTGACCCTCAGCAAGCTGAGCCAATTATTTTCTGCTAATGAGCTTAATTACCTAGCTCTTTATTTAAGATGCATTTTAAAATTTTGTAAAGGTCTCTGGAAGCCCTTTGTTACACCAGCAGCTACTCATGCCAAAGAGGTAGCACTGCTCTGCCCTGCCCAGGCCAGCAGCCACAGCAGCCACAGCAGCCACAGCAGCCACAGCAGCCACAGTAGCCACAGCAGCCACAGCAGCCACAGCAGCACCAACCTCTGCATAGCTGGGCTTTTAGCCTATCTCCACAACACATGCGCAAGACAAACAGCCCATTCCTCTTTGCAGGTGAGAACGCTGTGCCCTGTGAGCATGCGGCTCCTTAGCTTCCTCTAGTCTTGGTCTGGCACCTCCCTGGGCACCTAGTATCCACTTGGGGAGCCCCCAGTTACGGGAAACATGGGAGTCCCCCAGAAACCTTCCAGATTCTCCATTTTTATAACCACAAGAGGCTGATAACTGGGCAAGACACTGGTCACTGGGACATGATGACTTCTTCCTAGGACGCACTAAGGCCATACAACCTGCTGGTTCCCCTGGCCTTTAGGGAAGCTGGGTCCTGTATCGCTTAGGGTTCACTAGAGGATCATATTTAGTGTGTACACACACACATACACATTGTATACAAATATGTACATATATCTATGCAGAATAAAATACAAAACATTTACTTACAGTGGCCACCACCAGCCTGGGGTGTCCGTGCTCGAAGCCTGGAGGAACTGGAGATGAACATTCAGAGGCAACAGGGAAGAGGAGAGCTCCTGAAACGAAGCTCTGTTTGTCTAATGCAGGCAACAAAGCTATTGGTCTACCCACATCCGGGGTGGGTCTCTCCTCAGTCGGTGGACTACTTGTCAGTTATACACAGATACACCCAGAGCCGTGCTCCAATAATCAGGTAGTCATTTTTTAATTCACTTATATTGATATCACAGGTCTTAAAAGTGTTCTCCTACTTACACACACACACACACACACACACACACACACACACACACACACACACCCCATTTGCTGGTAACTGGCTTCTCCACACTCAAGAGCTGCTCAGCCAACCTCCATTTTTCCAAAATCTTGACCTCACCATGGATTGGCCAGGATTGAGAGAGGCAGGTTTTCTGATTTTCATTTGCATAGGAGTTATCTGCAGAACTTGTTAAAAATGCAGATCAAGATCCTGTAGGTCTGGGATGGAGCCTGAAATTCTGCTTCTGTAATAGAGGTGGAAAACAGAATTATTCAAAGGCATGAAAGAGTGTCATAATGGACCTCAGGGTGCACATATCAGAATTAGTCCGGACCACAGGAACTTCCTGGAAAAACCACAGTGGAAGATGAAAGATCAACCTATAGATAGTCTATTTCTTTATGGAGCAAGCCCTCACCAGGGATCCCCCAAAAAGGGTAGCCCAACCCAGCCAGTGTGGAGGTTCAGCGGTTTCATGAATAGCCTCCTGGAGCACAGTGAATGCCATGCACCGCCACAGGCTGGCTGAGCTGAAGGAGAGACCTGGCAGGAGCCATGCTGGGCCTCAGAGAGAGGGGCATCCTAGAGGGCTTGCTTCCATCTCTGTGGTGTGACTGAGAAGCAGCAGGCCACTGAGCAGGTCACAGGCTCATCTGTCTGCTATTGTAGGGAATGAAAAGGATGTGACAGTTTGGATAAATGTTCCCCCAGAGCCCAGGCATTAAAGGGTGGCTGCCAGACTTTGGTGCTGTTGTAAAGTGCCAAAACTTCTAGGAGGTGGGGCCTAGTAGGAGGAACCAAGGTCCCTGGGGGGGGCGTGTCCTTGAAGGGGATTTTGGGACCCTGACCTTTTTGTGTCACTCTCTCTGCTTCCCAGTCACCAAGTGGTTTCCTCTTCCACTTGCTCTCACCATGATGTGCTGCCTTACCACAGCCCCAAAACAAGGGAGCCAGCTGACCATGGAAGAAAACACCTGAAACCAGGAGCCAAAAAAAAAAAAAAATCAACCCTCTGAATTGTTTATCTCAGATATTTTGTCATAGCAACAGAAAGCAGACTAACACAGAGGAGGAAAAAGAACAATAGGGACTGAGAAGATCAGAAAATGAAAGAATGAAACTTCCTATAAAACTCATCCTGTTTGGCAGCAGGAGGAAAAGGCTGACACTTAAGTAGTGGTTAAAACAAACAAACAAAACCAAATAAAACTAAAAAGAAGGGCTTGGAAAGTTGTAAAGAGTCTTCGAGCATGTGGAGGATGTAGGCATCCCTTTTCTTATGATTTTTAGTTTTGCACATGACCAAAAAAGCTCAGAGTCCTGAGAACATAGGCCTGAAAGTCTAAAAAGCACTTCCCCATCAGACTGGGAGAGTGTGAAGGCTTCCGGTGAGCCTCCTTCATCATGGTGATGGCTGAGGGACAAACACCCCACTTCCTCAGGAACTTAAAGTAGGTGAGATCAGCCTTGTTCGTCCTTGAGTCCATTTTCCTCCCTTCCTGTTCTTCTGGGTATGCACACTATCCAATCCACTTTTAAGAAGTTATTTCTTGGAAACATAAAAACATTGACCTGGGAGTTACTAAAGCAGTCCACCTCAACATTGTGAATGATTAGATATTGAGCTACACATAGAGAACCAACCTCCTGGAAGTTGCACTGGGTCTGTCTACAGAAGGATGGTCTTCAAGCCAGTCCAAGGCATCTTCCTGTTCAGGCTCCCTATTTGCAAAATCTGCCATCTGTGGCCAGGCAGCCTTACTCAAAGAGCCACAGTTAGTTTGGGAAATAAATATCTATGACTGTCATACCCAACCCTTGGCGGGACACCTAAGACCACTGAGCATAGAGCCAATTAGTTTTCTTAGAAGAAGTGTTGGGAGGCCCAGGGTCAGAAGGCTTCATCCCTCTTGTCTCTCTTTCTCTCTCCGTTCATCCCTCCTTCTTCCTTGCTTCTGGGATTTTTCTCCTCTACATCTTCACTTTTTCGACCATTGGATTTCATCTGCCCTTATTTCTCTGCCCGTCCTTGGACCCCAAGATTTAGGAATCTGTAGAAAAGTTGAGGAATGCAAACGATCAAGGAGTCTCGATGCTAACGAGAGAAGAGTGAACTTTATGTGGAGTAACATGCACTGTGAAGGTTCGGTGTTCACCGTTTCAAAGAAGCCATAAGGGGGAGATCTTATTTCCTGGTACCCCGCCGGGCCTGGGAGAGCACGGGTGGGCGGGACTGAGCGGGCGGCTCGCGGTCACGTGACCCGCCTCTCTTCCTTTACTGTACTGAACTCGCTACACGGTCAGATCCTGCTAAGGAGCTGATTCTAGGAGCTGAGCCAAGTCCAGGCAATTGAGAGGAGCTGGGGAGAGTTTAGGAGCTAGTAACACCATCTATCATTGCAACTGGAGCTCTCGACAGAGGATAGCCTGGAGGCTCATCACAAATTTTTCTTGACGTTGAAAAAATTGGCTTAAGGGAATTTTTTGAAGTTCCAAAGGTTCTTAATTAGAATTCTAACACATATCTTGCAGCTTGATTACAAGCAGAGAGAGGGAAGTAACTCAAGCACGCTCCGGCTTTCAGCTGTCCGGCACGGCAATAAAGAACAAAAGTGTCAGGGAACTCGTTACAGGTGCGGAGCGCTCAGATGGGTTCACAGAGCGGGAGGCAGTTCTGCCAGACCTTTGCGTGTCCGGGGAGAAGAGAGAGGAGAGCAGGCGCCGCAGGTGGAGCTCAGGCTTAGGTACTGGAGGCAAATAGTCCACCCTGACTGGGCCTCACACCGGCCTGTTCAGCAAGGAACCTCTCAGCGGACGTCTACTTGGGGGCCAACCTGGGCACGACTGCCACAGAGCGTGGCACCTTAAACTCTCGCCCAGTCCTGCACACCAGGGAGTCGTGGCATAGCTGGGAGAGGCCCGGGCACATTGTATTAATAGTGCCTCTAACTCCGTGCTATGAAGATCCGGAAATCTCCCAAAGGACGCGATGGGGTTGAAAGGCGGGTCCAGGCCGCACTCAGCTGCGGAGAACAGGGATGGGCGATTTAGCAGTTTTCGTCTTGTTGCTCCACCCTGCCCAGTAAGCACAGGCTCTCCCTTCACGACCGCTCCCTTCCTTCGGGGGTTTCTGCCTGTGCCATCAAGGGCAGCATCCCATGGGCCTGGCACCTGGCAGAAAGAGGCAGCTCAGGGCGGTGCCCCTGCAATCAGCTTTGGACGGAAGACTGAGGGCGAGAAACAAGCAGGTGGACTTGAGCCACGTACTTGGCACGTCTCCTCCGGGACTGCGGCGTGGGCACAGCGGGGGCCGTGCTCTGGGTCACGCGCACGCTGACCTGGCCATGTATTCCTCGCCCCAGCCCACCCCTGCACACTGATTTCTGCAGCCCTCAGCCCGTTCTGAGCTCCCGCACTGCAACTTTCCCGTGCAGTCCCCAGCGAGCGCCATTCTCTGGAGTCTTGGGACACGGACTCCCGGCCTCTGTCCCCTCACTCCAGACCCCGGAGTCACTGGAGTCTCTTGTCACTTACAGTTTAGGACGGGGAGTTCCCAGAACCCGCCGCAGGTGTATTTGTGCCGCTCTTTGTCTCAAGCTTGTAAGTCTTATTATTCGAACTAGACTCTAGGTTTCCCCAGGAGACAGAGCTCGACTTTATCCCTTATCTCCTGCCGCGCACAGACTGGCGAACCCAGCGGCTGCCGTCTCCTGTCTTCTCCAGGGACTCAGCGCGAGCCACAGCGGTCCCTTAGGAGGCAAAGCAGCCGTGGGAGGAGCCAGCCTGCCCTTCCAGGGAAGGAAGAGGAGACGGCAGCGGAGCACTGGAGGAGGACGAGAGCCGGCCGCGCCTTCCTGGCCTCAGCCCTGGGCCCGCAGACCGCTCACCTGTGCAAGGGGGTGCTGTTCAAGGACAAGGGCGTCAGCCACCGCAGCCACCTTGATCAAGCCCTGCTGCAGGGCCCGGGTGGCTGCGAGCCTGCTAGTGCTCTCCGTGCGGGGGCTTGCACCTCCAGACTGACTGCCGCCCAGTGCTGGGGGCTGGAAGTTGGAGGCCAAGGATCCGGCTGGGCCGGGGTCTCCCAAGGCCGCCCTCCTTGGTTTGCCATCTCGCTGGCTCCACCGGCTGCCTGCCTGCGTCCTGCCGCGTTCTTTTCGTAAGAGGAATCTTACCACCCCAGCAGATTAGGGCCACCCTATTATTATAGGTAGAAAAGCCAGCTAGACAGATGTAGGCAGATAGTCAGGGCCGGCCCTTGAAAGACTTGCGAAAAGGAGGATCCTTCTGAAGGTCAACACCATCAATGACAAACTACACTTCCAGTTAGCAGTGACCGGCAGACCTCATTCTCCCAGGACGGAATGTCCAAATCCGGATCCGGCCCCTCCCTGGGAATGCAAGAATTGTAATTTCCCCAGACAGCGGGCCAGGACTCTGAACCACCTGGAGGAGTCTCCTGACAAGCAAGACCCTCTAGGGCTTGATTTCTGATTGGACCCTATTCAATCAAGAAGTTGCTGAAGTAACTATGCTTGTCATTTACCCATTGGTTAGCCATGGTTTGACCATTTCTTTCAAATCTTATTGGAAGCCCTACTGTACTCATTGGTCAATTGTAACCCGTCTACCTTTTTTGAATCTTATTGGTAGCCCCCTATTTCAGACCCACCTCACCTCGTGGCTTTGCTCCATAAAAGCTCTCCAAAAAGTGAGGTGGGGGTTTACCCACTTTCCGGGTTCCCCCTTCTGTCTCTCTTAAGGCAGAAGCTTTCTCTCTCAATAAAATTTTCCTGCTCAAACCTCTGTCATTCCTAAAATTCATTCTTTGATTTTTAGAGAACACGAACTCGCGTTTCAGGTGGGGAGTTAGGCCTTAACTCTCCTGCATCATATGGTAGTTAGGCCTTAACTCTCCTGCGTCACTATGACTTCATTTTACTTTAATCATCTTTAAAGGGCCTGTCTCCAAGTACAGTCCCGTTCAGAGGTACTGAGGATTGGGGCCACATCAATGAATTGAGGGGGCTGAAATTCAGCTACTTGTAACAGTGACTTTGGGAGCTTGCATTTTACTGAACTGTGTTTCATTCAATGCACTCAGCAAGAAGTATTGAGCCACACTGCACCAGGCCTTGGGTGAACGCTGGGGATAAGGTGGTGAGCTCAGCATACACTGCTCACCTTTCCGCAGCGGTACTTAGCAGCAGACAGACAGAGCAATAGCAGAAGCAACCGAAACAAAAAGTAGAAGGACAGGGCATGTTGAGTGTTCGTTATGGCTTTGGAGGAAGTTAAGGTAGGCTCGGAGAGAAGGAGTGTCTTTGCCCTCGCGGCAGGTGCTATGCACAGAGGAGAGCGTGGGCTGCACAGGAAGCGGAAGGGCAGGAATCCTCTGTGGGTTTCCTAACCTTGCCTTGAACACAGCCGCAGACTTCTCTTTCCAGCCCCACCTTGGTCGTGTGTCTCTGGAGTCCCAGTCCAGGCTCAGAATGGACTCTGGGAGTAAAGCTGAGGCTGGCTTGTAGCAACAAGGTCCATTTAGTGGGGTCACAGAGCCAGACATCCACCCTGTGGCCTGGGAGACAGGAGCTCAGCTCTCACTGTTGAGGAAACCCCGATAGTCCCATTCGTTTGCTTCCTCACAAGAGCCGATGCCTGGTTATATGCCACCCACAGCGGCTGCCTCTCTCTTCCTTCCAGCAGACCAAAAGGTGGATTTGGTTTTTCCACCTACAGTGAAGAGGACTGAGCTTTAGAGAGAATGTTTAACTTTCTCCAAAGCCACCTGGTGGACCTGAGTTATAGCCATCGTTAACTCCACACTGTGCTGTCTAGTAAAGGCCACGTAACTTAGAGCTGGAACTGAAATGCACTTTTCATTGGCTTTCTCATATTTTTTTTCCCGGTTAAAACCTCCAGCTTAAGATCTTACCAAAAGACTAATAAATCTTATTCCAAGAAGCAACTGCCAACATTAAAACATGCAAAATTTTTCAACATAAATTTCTCCAACAGTTGTAACTCACTCCCTCAATACAAGGCCCAACAACTGTAGTCTATGCCCCCACCGAAGAAAACACTGGGCAACGGCCTAGCAACACATTCTTTGACAGCAGTGTGAAATATTTTACAACAGTCTCCAGGATGTTTTCCCTGGCTATCCCAGTTACAATTAAGACTCCTTGAAGATATCTGCTGTGGGGCCCCTGTAGCATACACTTCCTCCCGGTGCTCTTAGGGCCCTTTGAGAGCAACAGCTCCCAAGGGACAGGAGAAGCCCTTGTTTAAGATGTTTGACTTCTTAAAGGCTGCTGTGTTTTGAATGTGTTTCCCTAAAACCGTATGTTGGAAAGTTAATTTCTGGTTTAGCAGTGTTGGGGGGTGGAGCCTAATGGGAGGTGTTTAGGTCACAAGCATGCAGGATGCATGTCAGTTTCGATGGGGTGAAGCTGTAAGTAGGACCTCTGACCCTCTGGCTCCTCTTGCTGCCTTATTCCCCTGGGAAAATGCAGTCAGAGGTCCTCACTAGGGACAGGCCTGTGGTCTGGGCTTGCATGACCTCCAGAACCATAAGCCAAAGCAGTTCTGACTGTGATAACTCTCGAACATTGGGTATTCCATTATAGCACCATAAACAAGACCAAGATAAGGGTAAAGTTGCTCTTTCAGGGAGCTCTTAGTCGCTGTCTTCAGGCATGACCCTACTTCATGCCACATGTTCTGCCTCAGCATAGAAATGCAGAGCCCTTACTCTCTTGTCCCAAGGTTAATTTTATTTGGGGGACAAGGTCTTCTTTTGCTTAGTTAAATGGTCAGAGTTTAGTGAAAAATCTAACACTAGTGGATAGAGCTGCTTATCAGAGAAGTCGAATACATTTCCTCCACATCTAATAGCCTCTGCTTCATACCCTTGGCCCATTTTTCTGCTTTTGTGGGTCTTTTCCTTCCTTACTGAAAGCGTTCTTCACATGTTCTGGATAGTGAACCCTTCCTTGTTCATTGCATATTCAAAAATAAGTTTCTCCAATTTTTTTTTTTTTTTTTGGCAGGGTCTCGCTTTGTAGTTCAGGCTGGCCCTGAGCTCACTACGGTGCCCAGGCAAGCCGCTGCGAACCAAGCAATCCTCCTGTCTCTACCTCCTGAGTGCTGGGATTACAGGCGTGAGCCACCACTTCCGGCGTTGTGATATGCGGTGTTGATTGTTGGTGGGCATGAGTCTCCACGCCCAGCACTATATGTGGTTACCGGGGATTGAACTCAGGTCCTTGCGCTCGCGAGGCAGGCACCGGAACCACTGAGCTAACCCTCCGGCCCTGTTTCTCCAAATTTTGACTCATCCTTCTATCTTATGAAAATTTCAGTTTTAAATCTTTACATTTTTCATGATGTATGTATCATTTTGATGTTTTCAACAGCACTCCTATATTGCCCTCCTCATTTTTTCTTCCAATGAAAAGAATTATACTTTTTGTCAAAGTTTTGTTCATGATTTCACTCTAAGTTGTTTTCAAGAGGCAGGCAGCACTCTCCTTACTAAATAGGTGGGATTTTTCTCTCCTGAGAAAGGTGCAGGTTTGGGAAAACTAATCACGTCTCACATTCTGGAACTGATGTAGGACCGAATTGTGTGGAAATCTCTCCCTTTCTCTTTCTGTTCTACTCACTAATTAAAATTCAAGTGACCCAGGTATCTAAGAGTATTAGAACTTCTCCTGTCATATTCCCTGTCCATGATGCTTGGGCAAGTCTATATCTGTTTGTCTCTATTGATCTATCTACTATCTAAGCTGTGCAGTTATGGTAACTAATATTTATCTGTTTATATCTTCCCTGAAACAATAGTAAAGTTAGAACACCTTGGTCCGGTAGCATGGGATGCTGGACTCTTTGGACCAGCCTGCTACTATGTGCTACATACAAAACCAGTGGCTTCACAGGGCAGATTATTTCCTGCTCTCAGCTGGGTCCTGCATAATCCAAATGCTTGGATCTTTGGCTCCACCATCTAGACCTGATGATTTGTCAGTTACTGGGCAGGTGAGAGGACAGTCAGAGAATTGCCTGGTCCTCTGCGCTCTAGACCGGAAGTAGCATGCATCACTTCCAGCCAAAATTCATTGGTTCAGTTCTGTCTTGTGCCCTGTCTAACTGCAGGGGCAGGGATGTGAGAGAGAGCAGACAGACTATTTGGGTAAGTGTCACAGCAGGCCACCTAGAGATGAATACGCTATCTACAAAATTTATACCTATGTGACTGAGAATTAACTGGAGTCAAAAGCTGACATTTTTGAGTACCACTTAAAGCTTGCAGGTCATGATATGCTATATGCAAATATAGTCAACCCTTTCTATATTGGGCTCTGCATTCACAGATTTCGTTAACCAGAGATCAAAAACACTTGGAAAAAAATTCCATCTGTACTGAACACATACAGACTTTTCTCTTGTCCTGATTTCCTAAATGACATGAAATAACAACTGTTTATATAGCATCTATATTGTGTTGGTTATTATAAATAATCTAAAAATGACTTAAAGGAGATGGGAGAATTGCATAAATCACATTCTCTACTACTCTATTTTGTAGAAGACTTGAACATCTGCCAGATTTGGCCTCCACTGGGGTCCCAGAACTGGTGATCCACAGATCCCGGAGAAGAACCCCAGTGATCAGGACATGTGACCCCTGAGCTGGGTCAAGGAAGAAGTCAAGGTGGCACAGTGCGTCAGAGGTGAAGGAGGGACAGCGTTAACTACAGATTCAGCTTGGATTACCCGGACTCCCCATGGCAAGAGGAACCCTGGAACACGCAGTCGCAAAGCAAAGCCGATGATGGGAAGAATTCTGAGAAGTTCTGGTAAACAATAGAAAGCATTTCCAGAGTGAACAGAGCTCAAGGACCTTGAAGGAACTGGCTGCTGAGAAGTCCCTGGAGTGGTTTGTTGACCTGCGAGGGGGATATTGCCAGCAACATTAATGTTTCTTGGTCAGATGTGTCCAGAGAAGAGGCGGGGGATGGGCCAGAGGTGGCCCCACCCCATCCAGGGTCAGTAACTGAGTCGGCACCACATGTTATCCTTAGGGATTTTCTCACCCACTGCTGTCTCAAAGTTAGAGGAGCGTGCTTGCTTGTTAGAGGAGTGTGGGAAATGGAGCCCCTCCTTCTTCTAGGAGAGAACTTCCTGGAGAGTGAAAATCCTTCACAAATGCGCATAATTCTTAATCCAGCACTTCCATGTCTAGAAATAATGAGACCAATTGCACAAAGCTGAATGGACAAGAACATTCAGTAGAATATCACATGTATAATAATAAATAATTAGAAATAACCTAACACCCCTAACAGTAGCATTTGACTAAATCAGAACAAAGTCAATGGTGGACTCTGTGCTTTACATGATGTTCATGTGTATTTACCTTGGCAAGGTGTTTGTCATAGGACAGGAGGAAACCAAGTCACAAAGCAGGGTCTGGAGTCTAGTAGTCCATATGAGTATTTAGGCTTAGAGTTTGTAAGAACACAGCAAGACAACCCTTGTTGTCTTACGGAGGTGGGAAGATATGATGTAACTTCCCTTTCTTAATCTTCTATTTTTCTATAGTGAGTAGGATTGTTAAAAAAAATTACATGGCTTCTTTGATTTCAAAACCCAAAGTATAAATAAAAAGCAAAATAAAATGTAGAAAATTGGAAGTAGGGATATAGATCTTTCGCAAAGGGGAAGGGTATTAAGAGATAAGAGGGAGACTGAAAGTGGAAGAAGAAAGAATTTAAAATGCGTTCACACATGTGCCAACTCCAAGCAAGGAATGGGATCATTATGTACTGGAAACTTGCACTAATAGAAAACAACACATTTATTAATAAATTCTTCATATTTCATCAAAAAATCCACTTATTTAAGAAGTAAACATCTCCTGTTTAGAGTTGCCCGGGTCACTCTTTCCAAATCAAGATGGTACCATTTTCTGAGCTATCTGATGGGGGAGAAGAAAGATGGCCTCCCCCATGCATTAATTTTACTCTCCGTGGACTGCAGGTGATTCAAGGGTGCTTTGAGCGAGGAAAAGGTATAAAGATTTAGCATGACGGATTGTGTACATAAGAGAGGGCCGAGGGTGGAGGTGACCTCTACTATTCTTTGATGATTGCCCCATATCATCACTGATCGATTTTCCTGCTCTAAACATTTAAACTAGAGTCACTTTCCAGACACCAATAACTTATCCTCCCATCTCTGCCTCAGATTCTAGTCCAGCACCTGACACATAGTATAGAGTATGAGTAGTAATACGCATTTGACCCATTATTTTATTTTTTGAGCCTCGGGTATTTGTAGGACCTGAGAGATACGGTGTGAATGAGTCACACTAGTCTGGATCCAAACACTGCTTCTGCCACACGTGAGCCCTTGGACCCTCAGTTTCCTTTTGTGTAATATTGACATGATATGTATGTATTTTACCTCTCCAGCTCCTTCCCTACCCTGACCCACCGGCAGCCACTGTTCTGTTCTCTACTCATGAATTCAATCTTTTTTTTTCTCCACACATCAGCAAGATCGTGTGACATTTTTCATTCTGTACGTAGCTAATTCCACTGAAGATACCGTCCCCCAGCTTCCCTGTCACTGTGCCGTCCACAGGACTTCCTCATTTTCTAAGGCCAAGTGTGGCTGAGCTGTACACAGCACATTTCTTCTGTCCATTCGTCTGCTGATGGGAATTTAGATTGATGCTGCTTCTTGCTACTGTGGCTAAAACTGCAGTGGACACGGGAGCGCACAGTTCTCTTTACCATACTGACTTCCTTTCCTGGAAACACATACCTAGGGCTGGGATTGGTGGATTGTATGGCTCTATTTTTACACTTCTAGGACTCTCTGTACTAATTACTATAACAGCAGTACTAATTTAAAGGTTGCTAACAACACGCTTGCAAGATTCTTGTCGGGATGAGCTTGAATTGTTTTGACCCGTTTTCATGGGCTTCCCCTTAATTCTAACATTTGAAAACTCTGTAGCCATCGACCAGCTTTACACCTGGAGCTGCTCCTCGTCAGCCACGATTCCAGTAGCTTCTTCCCGAGAGTGCTCACCCCTGGCTGCGGCCAAGGCCACGGGGAGAAACTGTTTTAACGGGGGTTGGTAGACTATTAAGTAGTCTTATCTCAGCTCAGCATCTCTCTGTAAATGAGCCAAGGCTTCCAGCAACTCTGTGCAAGTGCTGGAAATGTCTAGGGCCTTAAAATAGCAAACTGCTTTGAAGAAACCCATCTTCCTAATGGAAAAAATGAATGCAAAAGAAAAATGACTGTCATTTATATATAGCCCAGGCTTCGGCATGTGACAAAAGCCAGCACTGCTGATCTGTAGTTCTCTAGAAACTCACTGCGCTCCATTTTCAAGGATGCTGATGGTGACAGCCGGCACCGACCAGGTGACCACAGCCTTTCCCCTCATGTCTGGGGCCCACACCCAGCAGTAGCTCTCCTGCCACCGCACAGCCTTGGCTTCCAGCACCGTCATCTAAGCCCAGGATGTCTCCAGTGAGCCGAAGGACCACACAAGACTGGCAGAAAATAGGGTAGAAAAACGGTCTCTGTTCTACTCTTTGCTATTACCAGTAGGGTTACAGGTTAAAAAAAAAATTAAAAATCAGGGACCCTATGTAGTTACTACAGCCAGTGGTCACAGCGCCACTGTGTGTACATGCACACGTGTGTACGTGGCTTCTCCTCAACCGAGTGTGTTCCCCTGTCCCACACAGCTCCAGCTCCGAGGATACAGGCAGACTGTGCTCCTGGGTGTTATGTCACGCCATAAAGGCTGTGGAGCCAGACCCACTGATTAACTTCCTATCATGCTTGGCTCAGAAGGTTTCTAGATTGCTACAGGAAAGTAATAAGTCTTTTCTTTTTCAGCGTGAAAAGATTTGCACTTCAGAGCTACCTGGCCCTTGTACCTGGGCCCTGGAAGCAGAGGTCTTGGTGATGAAGCTGTACTCTCCCCTGCCCGTGGCACCAGCCATCCTGATTGTGCAGTCACGTGAGTACCCAGGTGATATGGGGTTTCTGTGTGTGCTCTCTCAGGAGAGCCGCTAATGACGTGTGTTACGCTGGGGCCTGGGGGCTCAGTCTAAGGTGTACGCTGGCCCAGGACTGCTACCCCCTAGGTGAGCACAGCGGGTTGTGTGCTTCCCTATTGTTCTCTGATGCATTCTAAATGGATAATCACCTGGGTGGGGGTCAGGCCAGTCCCGCAGGTGACCTCTGAGGCTGGCCTGCATGGGAAAACTGCCAGTTATCCTATTTGACAACAACTTACCTGTGTGTCTAGTAGCAGTGTCTTCGGTTCCATTAGACCAATTTAGACAGTGCTACATGTTCGAATCCTTTCACCATCTCACCTGAGTGAGAAATCTATGCAGAGGAACAGGAAGAGAAAAGGCATGGAAGGAAAGAGGAGGAAGAAAAGGAAACAGAGAGAAAGAGAATCATTCTGGAAGGGCAGTTTTTAAATCTCGACTTCACAACTTACTGAAAGTGGATGTGACAGTTAAATGAACCTGACTGCTGCCCACAGAACGTAACAGGAATGCTAACCCTTTCCAGCCAGGGCTAACAACACTCACAGCCTACCAAAATGTTTCAGAAAACATGGCACTGGCTTTCTATTTTGCCTAAGAAATTGCCACACACTTAGCTATTTGAAACAATGTGCATTTATTATCTGTTCGCATGGGTCACAAATCTGGGCACAACTTGACTGGTTTGATGGTCAAGGTCTCAAAAGTAAGTTATCTTGGTCCATTTTCCATTGCTGTGACTGAGTAATTTATAAAAAGTGGAAGTGTGTGTGTGTGAATGTGTGTGTGTGTGCGTGTGTCTTATAGTTTGGAAGGCTGGATAGTTCAAGATCAGACCACTACACCTAGTGATGTCCTTCTTGCATGTGGACACGCTACAGAGTTACAACATGACCCAGGGCATCGCTTACTGAGACTGAATATTATAGCCTTCCACAATGGATGAATATGTAGCTCACTTCCAAGACAGGGTCTTTCCAGTCTTTGCAGCATAAAACACAGAGAAGTTTTTTTGTTTGTTTGTTTGTTTGTTTTTAACCTACTAGAGACAGATTTCATAAGCAAACTAGAGAAGTTAAGTTTACTCAACTGGGGAAAAGTACCAGACAAGGTTAATGTGGACAACCAGAACTGTGGCTTGAGATGTTAGGAAAGGTGATTCAACCTACTAATCAACACGGCTCTGCCTGCTGTAGCCAGCCATGTCCTATAAAGCATTAAAACCAAGCTGCAACTCTATGCCTACCGGCAAGAAAAAAGCACAGGGCAATAACTTATTTCTCCACCTGGCCAGCCAGGCAGACTTGTGTCATTTGACACTGTCTAGTTTAGGTTAGCTGATAAATAGTTTTCTCATCTTGGAATGCTAATCATGAAGCAGTTTGATTTGCTTGAGCACCATTTCCTTATTAACTCAAACTCAGCCTGGGGGGTTGGAAATGGGGTACAGCTACAATGTCTCTGAAGGTAAGAGGCCATTTGTCCAAGGTTACCTGGTAGACCTTTGCATGAGGGCCTTACTTCCCTGAAGTCCTTGACACTTGCATGCTGGTCCTAAGAGCAACCACACTAGTCAGAATAGCCGTGGAATCTTAACTATCAAAATACATTCAGGAACATAAGACTTCAAGCAGTCAGGTTCGTAGACTGTTTTGCTTCTCACAGGGTTTCAGAAGATGCTGAATGTCCCTAGATGCATATTCTCCACGAGCTATGATTAAAATATGCAGAAGTTATAACCCTATATAAATAAAAACAATGAAAGAGAAACAGGTAAGAGTTTTTGGCAGTAGTTTGGAGAAGAAATGTAGTAGTGCAAAGGAGCTGGATACAAGAAACCACTGTGTAGTTTCTGAGGCACTCAAGGATCAGAGAGGGCCTGTTACTTACTGGCAGAAATAGTATTTTAGGGAACAAAAGAGAAAATTTTAAATGTATGAATACATTAAGCAGGGAAAATGTTGCCTCTAAAAATGAGAAACAGAAGATATGTGAACAGAGAATAAGAAAAAGGTCTTGGAATATGAAATCATGATTGTTTAAAATAAAAACTTGTGTAGAAGGCACACTAAAGCGGGATAAATATGTCAGAAAAGCCACTGTCAGTAGAGGAAACATAGGAAAATATAAACAATATTGAGTATTAATTCAAGAGGCTCACCATTAGATGAATAGGCATTATTGAAGTAGAGAATAGTGAAGAAAAGAGAATTTATTTATAATTAATAAAAGAGAAGCATCTAGATCTTTCAAATGGAAAAAGATGTTAAGTGCTGTGTACATGAATAAAAAGGATCTCAAGTAGACATGGCATGTGAAAATTTTAGAATATTAAGAATAAAAAGTTATTAAAACTTTGCAGGAAAAAAGTAGTAAGAATTCATATTGGTATAACACTTCCAACTAGAAGTCAAAAGATAATGGATCAATGTCTTGAGAGTCTACTTTGAACTCAGAGTTTTATGCTGAGCCAAAGTTTCAGTTAAACTGTAGTAAAGAGCCATTTTAGATAGGCAAATATTCAAAAATATGTCATTGTGGTCTTTTGTAGGATAAAAATAAAAGATACACATCAATAAAAATAAGTAGTTACAACAGAACAAAGGAAAATGTAGGATCCCAGAAAAAAATGGATTTTGCTTGAGAACAAGCTATGAACAGAGCGAGAGAGTGACCAATGTGGAAACTGAAGATGTGGCTACAACTAAGGGAAATTAATAGACTAGAGTCAGTGATGACTGGGAAATTGAAAAATCCTGAGAAGATGATGACAGTGAAATATGGAAGGAATAATTCATGCAAATTACCTGTAGGATAATTCTTTTGAATATCATAGTGGTTCATATCAGGGTTACTAAGAAGGAAAGAGAAATCCAAAGTAGGCATCACTGCCATAACATCATAGATGTGTGCTTGAAATATTGCATGCTTTGGACAATTGCATAATAATCATAATAGGGCCTATATGAAGAATTAAGTTCAGCAGTTGGTTTTAAACCTGCAGGGCTGGAGATTTAGCTCAGTGGTTCTGGCACCTGCCTGGAAAGCACAAGGTCCCGAGTTTGATCCCTGGTAACCACATACCACAATGCTGGGCATGGTGGCTCACACCTGTAATCCCAGCACTCAGGAGGCAGAGGCAGGAGGATTGCTGAGTTTGAGGCTTGCCTGGGCTACATAGTGAGCTCAGGGCCAGCCTAGACTACAAAGTGAGACACTGTCTCAAAAAGAAAAATTTAATGTTTAAAAGTTTTGATATATTTAACATATTAATCTTAATTATGGCCATGAGGGGCAGTGTCTTCATAAAAACTAATTCATGTCCATTGGTTATCTTCTCCCACCACTTAATATAGAAACAGCTCCTTGAATAAATGAAAAGCAATGCTCTCAATTTTTTGTTTTCTAAAGATCTTTATATAATGTCCAGGGTTCTTCCTTTATTATAAGAAAATGTGTACATAAATGCTTCAAATATTTAGGTGCTGGAAAAAATTATTTTGAACCAATACAACTTCCACACTCTAGCACTAACCCTAACCCTAACCCTGCTTGCCCCTGCTTGTGTGGGAAGGTAGCCCTTCTGGCTCTGCAGAGAACAAAACCGAAGTGAGCATCGTAATATAAACACTGTTATAGAATCAACCTGAGGTCAACAGTCATGTTGTCTTTCCTCCCTCCAATGCGAATACCTTCATCCCCAGCGTAGAGAGCCTGAAGAGGGGGTCTGCTACAATGTGGGCCTTAAATATCCCTCAAAGGTCCCAAGATCTTAAAACAACCCTGCTGGGGCTCTTGGGAAAAGGTGGCACTTATAGGCCTTGTGGAAGAACTTTGGCCACTGGGGTCATTTGATTAAACAGGATATTGGGGCCTCAGATTACTCCTCTTTCCTTCCTAGGGGCCCTGAGGTGAGCAGCTTTGTCCCACCACACACTCACCTCCATGATGTCCTGCTTCACCACAACCCAGCAGCAGCGGGGCCAACCAGCCATGGATGGAACCTCCCAAACCGTGAGCCAGAATTTACCTTTATTCTTTTTGAGTTGAGTATTTCTGGTATTTTGTCACATAAATGAAAGCTGACTGACACAGCCTCGCTGGGGTGGGACTGGGAGGACAGCACATTCCCTCGAAGAGATGCAGCAACTGGGAAAAGCAGAACGCTCACTGGGGAAGCAACGAAAAATGTGTTCCTGTCCTGCTCCAAGTGTTATAAGCCCCAGAAGATACTGATTCTGGTGAGTACCGAAATTTACGTTTTAAAATACATTAACAGATGGCTTTGCTGCTTATTTGAGATTAAGATTAACTGCTCTTGGTAATGTAGCATGAGAGAGATTTGCTGTGTAATTTAATTGATTTAGACTCTTTTTCTCTTTTTATGAAAAAAAATTATAGGAATTTTGTCCTATGAAACCTCTGTAGAAAGGCAGACCCGTCCTGAATATACACCATTCCCTTGGGCAAAGGAACAGGAAGGCCATGTTGCTGAGGGAAAGTAAGGCAGTAAATATTTCTGATTCAGTGGTCAAGATTCCCATCGTCTTATCGGGAAGATGAGAACTTCCAATTGCTCCCACAAGAGAAGGGACTGGTATTTCTAATTTTCTGGCATGCCTGCAATGGGTCACCTTGTTAACAACATGTAAGGGATCAGGCAGTATAAGTTTGGGCAACACTGCCAGGCCCATGGTGGGCTTTGCCCAGGAGGTGAGTTCTGGGGTCACAGCTCCATAGAGAGAGCGGCCATGGCCCCCTGCTGCAGGACGCTCCCCAGGCTATGGGACAGAAGATACCGGGGATGGCCAGATGGAAGAGAAAAGTGGATTTGCCATACTAGTAAAAATTTGGGTCTCACCAAGTGTTTTGAAAAGTTCTGGACAGGATGGACATGCATGGCATTTGCTTCCTTGAAACCTAGGAGCCTCAAGGGCCACCAGATACCTAACTCTCTCTAAAGGGAAAGGGACCACCAAACCTATTCCAGGGTACAGTCCGCGACTACAGCTCCTGGGAATGTGGAGGGATGTTCTCGTGATTGTCTTCTGCTCCAACATTACTAGGAAACCACTAGGAGTTGTAGATACAGCCCAAACTCAAGAATCAGAATTTCTCCCTTGTGAGCTGGGCCAAGGAGAGCTTGAGGAAAGAGTGTCTTGGGTGTCTCCTGCAAACTCAGCCTATAGCAACTCCTTCCAAATAAGCATGCATCTTATAAAAGATAAACAAGCAAAAACTGTGTTTTCTATACAAAGATAGCCTTAAAATATACCTCCTAGCTGACACTTCCAAAATGTTGCCCTCCGTGAGTCTTCCTGATTGGAAGTTCTGAAGCCTTGTGCCCCTGCAGGTAGGTCCAGGTCTGCCCCGTTGCCTGTCTAGCCTCTTCTCTTTGTTCCCTAGCTAGCTTGTTTGTGTACAAAGTGGAGGTAAAGAAGGGTATAGGTTATTGACTACTGCCCTGGTTTGAAAGTCTCCCTCAAAGCTCAAGTGCTGCAAACCTAATCTCCAGATTCATATGTTGTTGGTACTTGGAGGTGGAGCTTTGCAGAAGTAGTGAGGGTGAGATGAAGTCACGAAGGTGGCATCCCACGAGGGGTTAGAGCCTTTATAAGAAGGGGAGGTGGCTGCAGCTTGCCAACTCCTGCTCCTTGTCCCTGGGGCACACTGTTTCACACACCAGATGGTCCTTACCAGATGTTGTGCTATGTTCTTGAACTTACCAAGCTCCAGAACTATAAGAAATAAATCTCTGGTCATCATAAGTCACCCAGTCTTAAAGTATCCTGTTATCACCAAACAAGACACACTTAAGACTTCTTCTAGAATCCTCCCAGCTCTGATATCTCAGGATTCTTGCTTTCCAAAGTTAAAGAATGTTCTGAAATACCCCTTGTTCCCATCAGGTGAGAGGGCCGAAAGGCAGACCTGGACTAGAAGAAGCTCCTCAGACCCCAGGGATAAGAGAAATCCTGATCCTTTGTCCAGACAGTTTCTCCTCTCTTTCTGGGGGAAGGGAAAGAGAGCCGTTCATCAGTGTGGAGGCTTCACAAAAGCACAGGAACAAATACGCAGTTCTTAGCAAATACTCAATTTACCCAGAAGTGCTCAGCTGCCTGTGGGGAGCAGGCTCTCTGCTGACCCAGATAAGCAGCCCAGGGCCCTGTGATGTTGGCGTGAGGTACTTCAAGGTGCCTCTCACCGCAGGCCGCCGGAATGCTGGCGGCCCGTCCAAACACAAACAGGCTGGCAGTGGTGCCCCTACCTCCACAGACCGAGCACAAAGGCGCGTTTGCAGCTAATAAGATCCTCTGGTGTTTGTAGCACTAAGCAGGTAAGGTCATTAGAACTCGTCTTTAAATGCATTTCTCCCTCATTCTGACAGACTAAAAACTAGGTTGAAGGAACTGGTTTTATTTCCCATTTAAGTTAATTCGATGGGAGGCAGGTATTTTGTTTTCTTTCTCTGTGTGTGGAAAGGCTGGGGGAGGCCTGGGGCAAAGAGAGGTTTGAGATGGTGCGGTGGGTCCCTTGGCTAAAGCAGAAAAATATCGGGCTTGAAATTGTTTCCTCTGGGGGCTGTTTGTGGAATCAAAACGCCTCTCTGGTTTGCAGTTCTGAAACCCACCACTGTGACTGACAAAAAAAGCACTTTCAATTTACAGGGGAAAAGTCTACAGCTCCTGGAGTCGCAACTCCGCGGAGAAAGTGCTGCGGGAGGATGCGGGTTTCAAACGCCGCCATTGATCTCAGCATCCTCCGGGTGGTGTTTTGTCCCCCGGGGAAGAGGATTGATTGCGGGGTGTCGCTGTGAGGCCTGAATGGAAGAGGAAGGACAAAGAGGCCAGGCCCAGGGTGAGGGAGGACCTCAGTGTGCTCAGTGCTCCTGCACTTTGTCAACCCATTTCTCCTGGGCTCCACGCTTTGAGGGATGCTCAGGCTGCACCTCTGTTCACACCGTCGCCAGGACTGGGGCGCGGGGATGAGTGACTCATCCTCCTCCCTTCCCGCCCGCAGGACCCTGAGGCCCCGGGTTTCCCATCCGGGTGACCACTCCGGGGCCTCACGTAGTCTGCTGTGTTCCAAGTGATATGCCGAGTGAATTTTTAAATTCATTCAAAGTTCCTGGACCTCTGTGTGCCATGAGCGCCCCGGTCCTCAGAGGTGCGAACTCACCCACATCTCCCCGGAGTAGTGGACGAGGGGGACAGTAAATAGGCGAGCGTCGTCACGTAGGTATCGGGGCCGGAGCTACAGGAATGGAGAGGTGGCACTGTGAAGGGGAAATGGAGGACGATGCAGACGCTCTCCGCTGGTTCAAGTTCTCTGAAGGGGACACTGGGAGTGGAACCCCCCGGGGCAGAAGAGCGCAGAGCCCAGGCCTGCAGGCACCGGAAGCCGCTGGGTGTGATGGACTCGGGCAGGAGCATCGGGGGGTGTCCAAGGGACACTCAGAAGCGGGGTGCCGAATCCAGACTGTGTGCAGGTGCCCCAGCGAGAGTCATGGCTAAAGCCAGAGGGGCCCTGCGGCGAATTCCAGGCATCGCGAGACCGTTGACTCTGATTCTGAGGAACCTGGGATCCACTGGAAAATCTTAGAGCGCAGAATCCCATGAGCTAACTTAAAAACGAGAGTTCTGGTGCTGTCTCGAGGGCAGAGGGCAAGGAGATGGGTAGGAGGAAGAGAGAAATGCGCACAGTGGGGCGGCAGGCAGCGGACGTGAGGTAGGAGGGGCTCTGTTTCCAAACGCAGTTTGGAGGTGCACAGGGCGCTTGTCTGTGAGGCGTAAGGATTGTCTGAGAAGAAAGTTTCCAGGGAAGATCCAGAATTTAGTTTTAAGTGTACTGCGCCCAGGGTGTCTAGGATCTGTACCCAAGACACGGGGTATGCCATCGGAGATGTGAGTCCAGACCTCTGGAGAGATATCTGACCTTCCAAAATAAATCCGGGGATTCTCTGGACACTGGGGCTGTTTTAATGCTGTGAAACTGTATGAGCGAAGATGGAAAAGACAACAGGACCGTGGGTCGCTAGGACGTTAGAAGAAAGAGAAGACTCAGCCAGAGGAGGCTTAGGTAGATCCCGCCTGGGAAGGTGGAGTTTGTGGGATTCCGGGTCCCGGGGGAAGAAGGGGGTGGGGTCAGCTAGACGAGGTGCTGCAGAAGGAAGAGGACTGAGGTGAGCACTGTGCGGCTCACGAGCGGCGTGGACACGAGCGGCGCTGGAGGGGTCCAGACGCAGGAGCACAGCCGGAGTGGAGCTGGGAGAGGGGGGAGGGGCGCTGCGAAGAACACAGAAAGCTCCTTTGAAGGGTTCGCTGCAAAAGAGGCCAGAGCGTTGGAGCATAAACCAGCAGAAGAAATAAGGCCGTGGTAAATTTCTGTCTGGTCTGGCTTCATTGTATCTGGTTCGGTTTCAATTTACCATAGGAAAAAGTAGAGTAATAAGTAGTCAACTGGACAATGTGTGGAATATTTACCATGTACCGGCACTGAGACAGATACCAGAAGAGAACTAGGGACACAACAACCACGTCTTTGGTAGTTTTATAACCTATTTACGGGTAGAAATTATTTAGAAAAGGGAATCAGAAAGCCACGGACGTACCTGACAGAAACAATCCCTAAACATGATGAAAGTGCGTGGTATATATACTGGTGGTGTCATGGGTGGAGAGAGAGACAGACACACAGACAGCGAGAGACAGAGACAGAGGACATTTGGCCAGCTCACTGGGTGACATTGATAGACTAACTATTAAATACCCCCAAACTGTGGAAAAGCCCTTAGTTATACTATGGACAATATTATAACCTTTTTAGGAGAACTTCCATGGTTCCATCTGCATCTTTGTTGGCCAGGTGATGAAATATTAACTAATTCTGAAGCTATCAATCGAGCACCTATTATGTGGAAGGAGCCATGGACATGACAAAAATATCTAAATCCATTCTGGCTCTTTACTGTCCAGTAAGAAAGCAAGACAAGGACCCCAGGGGTTTGGAACAGCTCACAAAGGGGCTGTGGGGACCGTGGGATCAGAACAGGAGAAACTCCCCTCCCATGTCCTCCCCGCTCTCTACTGCCTTTCCCCCTAGTATCACCTGAAAGGAGCACTCCCAGAAGTGCTGTGTCTCTCTGGGGTTCCTTTCCCTTTTGAGGTGTAATTCAAATTAGTGAGTAAACGAGGGAAGAATTTTTTGAGGATTCATGATGGGGAAAGTCTGGAGTGGAGTCCGCTAGATTTGATCCAGGATTTTCTTGGGATGATTTTGAGTCATGTCACGGTGGGCAGAATAGTTCTAAAGTTGATAGATTAATTACAGTCCTCTTCAGCGCTCTGCTGTCCGGTTACAATGAATCAGCACCTGTGGAGAAAGGTCCCAGTCACACCAAAGATGAATAAGTACATCTTTTCTATTGATCTCCGGAATGTACCGCAGGGTCTCTGGTGAAAAACAATTTATTTGCTCTTCTGGAAGCATGAGAAAGAGCAGAACGATCATGCTGTGCTGTACAGGCCAACAGAGGAGGTACGGGGGAAGGTCTGTCTTCCTCCTGAGCACCCGCAGTGTGCTCTCAGGAAGGAAGTGTTTCTGCTTCCGGCTGACACCCACACCAGCCCGAGCAGAGCCGCCCCCTTCCTCCTGCTGACCAACAGTCTCGGGACAGCACGCGGGTCTGCCATCAGCCAGGAGGACTGCTTGGAGTACCTCATTAGCCGACACTCTTAGCTACTGTCCAGAGACTAAGTCAGACCCTCCACAGCATTGGCCGGGAATGGACAACGTATGGAATTTTCAAGAATTTCTTTCTTCCTTAGACAAACACCAAGATTATAGCCCACCCCCCCCCACCCCGAGGCACGGCAGAGAATAAATTGACTCACAGACGCTGAGCCCTGTGCAACATTTTTGGGTAGAAGTACAGAGCCTGGAGTAGCCGGTGGTCTAGGAAGCGGTGCAGACGCACAGAAGGACGTCTGGATGGTCAGTTTGTGGTCCACAGCAGGGAGCAGGGGGCAGAGCGAGGGGGGCTGGCGGAAGCGCCCCCGCGGGTGGGAAGGGGCTCTAAGACTGAGGCCGGAAAGGTGCACGAGAGATTTCCGCGTCGAGACCAGGGTGGAAAAGCACCTGGCAAGTGGTCAGGGAGCGAGGGCTCCAGGCGGAGGAAGCAGCCCGAACCAAGGCCGCACGGCCCCCCGGCTCTCGCCCCCGGGTCGGCAGCCTCTGTCTCTCAGGTCTTGACCTACGTGCCAGTTTTTGTGTAGATGAGAAGCCGTGGCAGGGACAAACGCAAGCCGTCTCTGAGCTCCATCTCCATCTTTGTGAGCCAAAAGGGGCCCCAGCACGCCAGGCGCCGCGGGCTCCCTCCTGCCCCACCCCTAGCACTTTGCACAAACTTCCGGCCAGGTATCTGTTGTGGCAGCTACCGCCACAGTCCTTATTCAGGGGACAGCTGACAGAGAGGGTTTGGCTGCAGTCCCCAGACTCGCTCTTGGAATCCTACTGGCGATATTCGGTGGGTGAGCACAATAGGCTGAACACACGAGGGGCTGGATCTGCTGTGGAGGGGCCGTGGGGGCCAGGGGGGGCCGGTCACTGCCCGTTTCTTTACCTAACTTCACAGTTCTCCCCGAGCCTCGGAGGCGACACCTGCCTTGTCTTCCCAAACATGTGAGACGCATGTCAGGTGAAAACAGCCTTTTTAGTCATGGTTGATACTTTGTAAAAGTTTGACAATCACACTCTATCCCATCCATGCTATTTCCAAGTGCAAGTTTTCTTTATCTGGGGGCGAGAGCCCAAGTCCCCGTGACCCCTGTGTAGCGAGCATCAGTCGTGACTCTAGGCCACTGCAGCATGACTAGCTGGTCGGCGAGGTGTTAGCCCCAAAGGGGAGACACTTTTAACTCACCCATCCTGTGTAATGGTCAGTTTCCAAACAGCCATTTTCTCAGTAGTTCCAGGGCAATCTTTGTTTTCTGCTCTTTGTTGGCACTAGCCCCCCTCTGTTGACTCATTTTCTTGATTGACATCTTTATCTCTGTTTGCTCTTGCTTGGCAAGGTGTCCGTGGTTTGATTCAAGCTGGAAGGGATGTCGGGAGGCTATTGCAACAGTCCGGGAGGGATGACAAAGAGCCCAGCCAGGACATGGAGCATGAGATGGATACACGGGCTGGAAAAGGCAAAGTCTGAGACTTCTAGTTGCCAACTTGGAGGCTACGACATATCCGGGAGGGGAAGTCGCTTTCTGTGGAACGTGTGGGGTTGACACTGTGCAGGCCATTCATGCTGGACTAGCGCTCAGGAGTGGAAATCACAGCGAAGGCTAAAGAAGCGATGGCATCTGTGCTGCCATCCGCGGGCGGTACAGTTCCCGTCAACTGTCCCTTCCCCCAAAGTACATATTGTCACCTCGGTCACCGGAGGGCAATTATTTTAAGATCAGTTTCTCAAGTCCCACTTTGGGTCTTTCCATGATATTAATGGCAAAACAACCTACTGAGTAGTCATAAAAAAGAGTTAAGTATGGAGCCGGAGAAGAACTCAAGAAAATGGAGGGACAAGTAATTATAAATCTGAACTGCTGAGCACCGCAGCTTGAACAATAGTTCTTTGTTCTTCTACTTGGCCCAGTGGAGGGACTGGGCGTCTTGAAGGTCTTCGAGTAAATCACAGACAACAATTTTAGCAACTTCACCACCAGGAATTTTCTATGCAGACAATAGATTATCATAGTGCGTTTGGCCCAAATAGTCATTGGAGAAAAGATAAAATCATCCTGGCAGTTGGCTGGGCTGGGAACCAGAGAGGCAGCACAGAGTGTGGCGTCGGTGGCACAGTTGCCCGCAGTGGCATTTCTCCGCGACCCAGTGGCTCCAGTGCGCGGGGAAGCAGGAAAGCTGGAAACACCAGTGTCAGTTCTTTTCCTGCGCCAGGGCACACCAGCAGCTGAGAGCCGCACTTCTCTTATCTTTCCAGCCAAGCCACGCTTCCGTCCACTCTGTCACCCCCACCTCCCAGCGAGGCGCCCGAGTCCCTCTACCACCTGCTACCCTGCAAGACAAGGCCAGCTGCCCTGACGTGGGAGGGAGGACGAGGCCCGAGTCCCCAGGCCTGAGAGAGGGTGGCAGAGAGGGATGCCACCCACAGATGAGCAGAGCCTCCCGAAGGGAGGGGCCTGTGCCACCTCCCCTCCCTGAGCCTGAGGATCCAGAACCTCGCCACTGCTCTCCCTTGTTGTTTACGTTTGGAGCTCCTGTTGTAAAGCCTGTGGAGACTTTAATGTAAGGAGTAGGGGCACAAATTCATGCTCTTGAAGATTATTTGAAGGGCCAGTGAAATATTAAAAGGGAGTCACTTTATTTAGTGATGTAGTATTTAGTAAATGTTCAATACGTGGTAGTTACTATTTGATGAACATAGTGAAGTGGTTAGAGTCACACTTCAGATCTGAGCCCAAATCCTAGCAGTGCCCTTCACTAGTTAGGAGACATAGAACAAATCACTTAGCTTCTCAAAGCAGAATTTTTACAATTTTTAAAACTAGGTTGACACTATCTACCCCATTTGGTCATGGTGGGTTTTTAGATCGGATAATGCAACTAATAGGATTTAATTTAATGTAAAAATTAATGCTGTATTACTTTTGGAAATACCCAAAGAAAGGGCTCATTTTATGTTTTAGATTTCTAGAGAAAATACTTTTGGATAGGTCAAAAGCAAGTTCTGACTGGACCATGGACGGATCTGTAAACTACAGAGAATCTAAGGTACATGTTAACCTACACTGAGGTCAACCATGCTTTTATTTTTAAAGGTGATAGACTAAAATATTTAGGCTTTGTAAACCATATACTCTTTGTTCTAACAACTCAAACTTTTCATCTGTATCAGTCAACTTACTTGCTGGGACAAAATACCTCACTCCTGAAAGTTAGAGGAAACACTGATTTTGGCTCATTATTCCACCGGTCTTAGTCCATGGACAGCTGGTTTCAAGGCATCCTGGCAGAAGCTCATGGTAGATGAAGGCTACTGACTTCCTGCTGTCTGGGGACCTGAGGTAAAGGTGTGGGACAAGATATGGTTCCCAAGGTCATGCCCCATGATCCACCCAGAAGTGTTTTACTAATCTTGTAGGTATCTTTCAAGTTGACAATCAAGATTAACCATTGCAGGTCCTCCTTTTGTCAGTTTGACACCCCAAAAACATTCCCTTAAATCATAGTCACCAAACAGTGATAATAACAAAGTCAGACTGCTGCCCGACGTGATATAATTATCTTGCGTTTAACACAAACTGTTCTAACTCTTTTCCTAAAGTCTCAACAGTTCAAGCATTGCTCAAAAATCCAAGTCCAAAGTCACCTCCAAGATTCAAGGCAAACATTTTGGTGTGAAGCTCTGTAAAATTCAGAATAATTAATGCAATCCTACGATACTATGGCACAAGGTAGAGACATCCCAAAACGGAGAAGTAGGGGATAGAAAAGAATCAGATCATAGTGAGACTAAATCCCAGCAAACAAACATGAAGTCCTTTAGCTCCATGTCCTGCGTCTAAGATATTGGTAGCATGGTGTGAGTTCCAAAACCCTTCTCTCAAGCAATCAAACTGACAAACAAGATTAAACATTGCATTATCATAGGGTTAAAAGCAGCCATAGACAAAGTGTAAAAAACCAGACTGATGGTATTCCATTAAAACTTTAGTTACGGAAAAAAGCAGAGCATCAAGTTCAGCCTGCAGCCATACCTTGCTGATTCTTAACATAGACGTTTCTGATCTCACCTGTAGATACTTGCTGATGCAAGACGACAGAGGAAAAGGAAGAACTTCATGCTCATATACTCATCTTCTACGAGGAGCCAAGTACTGGAAGTTCCACTTTGCAAAGTTTTTGCATATTACAGATGTACGCTAAGATGCATTAATTCTGTGTATTCAGGGTAAGCAATAGAAAATATTGCAGGAGTCTTTTGTTACATTTAAGGTGCAAGTCTTTATTAAGGAGTTTCTTGGGAAATAGGAATGAGGGAGGGGGAGTGAGGCAGAAAACAAGGTGAAGCCCAAGTAAGAGACAAGGCCAAAGTCAAGGCCAATGTCATGGTATAATGTGTCGTGTGGTGCCCCACCTCTCAGGACCCACCCCAGAGGTCCTGTGGACTCTGACTCAGGAATATCCAGCCCAGAAAAAAAGGAGAGGGTGGTCTCACCAGGGCTACCTCACAGGGCTGTCTGTGTGTGGGTTGCAAGATATCCAATGTTCCCACAGTCACAGCCCGTGGGACACTGAGAATCATAGAGTAGTGCAAGGTCAAGTTGGACTGTCCTTGGCTCCTGTAGGGGCAGCTGGAGTGGAACCAGTGGCCCAAGTCTTTGGATGCACAGAAACAAGAGTGCTACATGGGTTGAGAATTGGGAAGCCCTGCTAGGAGCGTGCTCCTTGTTAGTAGGTATTTTCTATTGTGTTTGGTGCAGACTTGAACTTCTTATTCAACAATTTGTGTCTTCATTTGTTAATCAGTTCATGCACCTACAGTATACCAAACACTGTGACAGATAGAAATAACTTGGCTTTCTGGAGCAACTGAAGCACTCTGCATATCATCTTAAGGTCACCACAATCTTCATCTCTGGGGCTCTCTGCCCTGCCCTACACTGCCTGTTTGGACTGTCACCGTTAGTCTTCCTAAGAAATGTGAGACACACACCAGTCTCATACCGCATGGCAGGAAGTCTGTGACTGGGGCTGGAATAGAATCAGAAATCTCTGCTGTAAACTCAAGCAGTATTTCATTTCACTACTGATCCTTTCACCCCATGTCCCCACGGGAGGAGGAGCCCCCTGTGAGCCAATGACTGCGTGCTCATATTCCAGGCAGGGACCCCGTCCTATTAACTCATCTCCACAAGAAAAGCAGGCTGCAGAGCTTGGGAATTCTCAGTGTCTTCAAATGCAGGGGCTATTAGTAGGGAAGACTTTGAGGGCAAATCTTAGGGGCTAAGAAATGATAGTTCTTTATATTCACGCTTCACCCATTTATTATCTCATTTGACTATGACTATAGCCATTGTTGTATCCCTGCGGAGACTGAGACTGAGAGACTGCATAGCTCCCCGAAGGTCACTGAGCCACTACAACACGGTTCTCAGCTAGAGTCATGGCCTCGTTTGTCTTAGTTACTGCTCTCTCATTGCTGATACAGAACAGCCAATACCCAAAGTTAAAGGAGGAAAGATTTAATCAGCTCGCAAGGTGTAGAGATCTCTGTCCATACTCAGCTGGCTCCGCGGTGGGTGTCACATAGGAGAAACGGTGGAGGAGGGCTGAAGCCAGCAGAACAGGCCAGAGAAGCAAGACAAGCTTCTTTCTGCCCCACATATTGTATCCAGGCTACTGGGATTAGGGCGGTGCCCAACCAATCGGTGGACTGATTCCATAACCACACACCCTCGATCCCAGCACACACTCTAGATTCGGCCATGTCTGACAAGGCTCCACCTATGACCGCATGAAGCTGGAGGGGGGGGGCACAATTAGACACCAACCATAACACTGCTGAGTTTTGTTCGGTTTGTTTGTTTCAAACAGAATCATTCCGTGTAGTTCAGGTTAGCCTTGAACTCACAGTGGTCCTGCTGCCTCAGCCTCTCGGGTGCTGAGATTCTAGGCGTGTGGCCCCCACACTTGGCTGTGTCATGTTCTGTGCGGGCCTGTCCTTTTCCCCTGCCCCATCCCGCACCGTGCGCTCTGAGCCACACTGGCCACTTGAGAGGTACCGGGTCTTAGGACCCAGGGGTTTCGCCCGAAGCGCTTTAGCCCTCTGAGTCCTGTCAGTGGGCAGAGCGCCAGGGCTCAGGGCCCCACTGTCCCCTCCCACGGCCTCCCCCACCCCTCCTCCTCCCTCACCTACCCACAGCCAGCGCCCTCCCGGTAAATTCTGTGTTTTTCCATTCCACTGAGTGCAGCCTTTACTTTGATTTGGGTGTGAGCAGCTGCAGGTGCCTCAAGTCATCGTGCGCCGCCCCCCTCGCCCGCCGCGATGCCATCCATGTTTACGTGCTGCTCTGGACTTCAGATTCTGTCAGCATGCCAGTCGGTGGGGCCGCCAGGCACCACAGCTGACAGTCAAATCTGTGAAGCCGAATCCTTCTTCTGGAAAAAAGGGCTAAAGAGGTTAATACACTCAAGTCAGGATAAACACACCAGCTGTTAGAGTTTCTAATATTTAATATCATTATCAGATAAATAACTCAGGAAGAAATCACGTACACACTCACACACACACCCAACCTACTCACACTGCTTCCCTTACAGTGGTTATAAAGAATATTAATACATTATCTTAGAAGCTTCCACAATGAAGGAATGGCTGGGACACAATCAAAGAGCATTTGCATACATTCTGCTCCTGGTCTCAGCCCCAGAGAGAGGACTGGGGAGGAGCGGGAGGCGCAGTGGAGACGCCCCTCTTGCTTAGCGGGTGGAACCCTCTAACCTTTGGTTCTGCTCTGAACGGCTCTATTATCAAAGAGCCCTACTTCTCTGGACTTACACAACACAAGATGAATCTGTTTTGCTTAAGGGAAGTAGGTATTTACACAAACCTTGGCATTAGTAACCTGTTCTGTGGGTAATGGATTATTTAACTGCCCCACTAAATCACGTTTTGCTCTTTTTTTACTCTTCCGTCTACGTTGTGTATCCGTCTTAGCCAAAAAGGTGATCGACATCTATTTTTCTTTCATTTTTCTAGCCGTCTGACTCCTGGAGCCTACGCGCCAGGGCTGGTCAGGACAGAATTTGAACGGCTTGTTAACTGTGGCAGGAAATTGTGAGTCCCCTTTTTTTTTTTTTGCCCCAGATCCCTGGCTCCAGTTCACCTGGGCTCCAGGAAGAGATAATGATGATCATCGCATTCGGGGGGAAAATGGAACATGGGCTAATTCTTTTAAGGCTCCAACAAAATGTTTTCCAGGTCACAAAGCACTGGCTGAAATGAGCTCCATATCTAGTTTATGTTGAATATTATAAGGGAAGCTGGTCTCGGTAACTCTGTGAAGGTTCCATGAGCTTTTTTTTTTTTTTTTTCTTCATTTCAAGGGGCCAGGGTTGTGCTATGCCCTTCTCATCAAGCAGAAACTTGGCATCCTATTTGTCTGTCCAGATGTATTTTTGTTTGGATTTTTACACTGTTTGATTGAGATCAAGTCGTGAATTTCTGCACCCTGGATGGGCAGAGGATCGAGGATTTATGAAGTCTGAGGATGCATGTTGTTTAGCTCAAAAGCACAGCCGGATGAATTTGGTGACAGAGGCATGCTGCCCCGCATGGCCACAACAGCCAATATCTGGGGCAATTTCTTTTTTACAAATTTGAAAATCAGCGTGGGGAGACTAGGGTTTTAATCATCTCTTATATCCAGAACTCTATTGTGGGGTGGCTCCTGGGGAAAGAATCCCAGTCATTTAAAATAGGCTTTGTTCTGATTAGATTTGCATTACACATCAGTCGTGTTTGTTTCAAAACATCGTGACTTGGTGGCCTGCTTGTCCACACACTGTCCAGGCTGGTGGCTCCTTACAAGCCCCCGTCCACACTGCTGTGTTTGGCTTTTTATTGAAACTCCTAAAGGCTCAGCGCTGCCTGTGCTTGCCTTCCAGCCAGTGTCCTGGGTTCTTCAGCACAGTGCCCGAGTGTGTAGAATATGGGGGGAAAGGGGGGAAGGAAGAAAAGAAAGGGAGGCATGCCGAAGGAGGGGGGACAGAGGAGGCAGGAAGCGGTTCTGGAGAGGGCTGGGCTTGGTTCTGAACCCCGCAGCTGTGCCCTCTCTGGCGGGGCCGATGGCCATGCGGACGCAGTTCCCTCTGCCCGGCCGGCTCTCTGCCCTTTTGCACACCTCGGGCTCGAACTCACGTCCAGGCTCAGCTCAAGCCTCCCTGGCTACTCAGCCCAAGCTAGCATCTCTCCCTCTGCGTCCCCTCCGTCGGGTCCAGGCCTCTCTCTGCCCTGCTGTCTTTGTAGCTCCCCAGCACGCTGGCCTATCCCAGCTTCTCGAAAACGCCTGTTGAATGAATGAGCGAAAATGATAGAATTAAGCACCAGCTAGAGATGTATCGAGTCCAGGTGCGACTCCAAGATCTCACTGTAATACATTTGATTTCAGTTAGATGTTATCATAATCATTTACTACTCGTGATAGATAGGCTTAGGTATGTCATAAAAATGGACAAACAGTAGAAGCCATGATCAGTCTCAAGAGATTTGTTTCTATGCTAACAAGAGATGCTTATAATGCTCTTCCAGAAATAGGAGCTACGCGCTATTAAATGAATCATAAGCTATGGACAAGCAAAGAAGGACCTGAGAGGAGCCCCTTTTAAGCAAATATGCAGGGAAATGTTTAAATCAGTCCTTGTGCAACTGATAAGGCAACCAGACTCATGCAGTGTGACTGGTGCTGTGTCACTGGTGCAGTGTGACCCACAGACGGCGTCGGCTTCTGATGCCTGATCCCGGTGGCCAAGCTGCCCCTGAGATTCCTTCCGCTGACCAGCTCGGCTCAGAAAACAGGAACCAAATAATGAGGTTCCTTTTCTTTCTATGCAACCTTTGCTTCTTTCCACTTTTTACCACTTGGCTTGATGGGCAGACAGTCCAGGGAGCTGCTGGCACCTGTCTAAGGTACTGGCAGGACACGAAATGTGGATCCAGGAGACAAGCTCACCAGTGGGATCTTGGTCTTCATCTGCCGAGACATGGAGAGGTGTAGAAAGGGGTGCTCGGCGGACCGTGTGATGCCTTCGGGGTGACAAAGCAGCGAGCTGGTTCAGTAGAAATATCCAGACTCAACACCCTGCAAAGCTTATGACTGCCAGCGCGAGTTCAGAAACCGCAGTGAGCGAGCAGCGTTCTCAGGGAGTTTCATTTTCCGGCAAGGATTTTCCTCCCTAGAATTCGGAAGGCCTGACTCCTGACTCCCCAGGGAAAGGCCAAGGGGGCCCAGAAGCATGCTCTGAATTCTGTCTCCCTCCAGCTTGGGCCCGTGCTTCATTTAGGTGGATTTTTTAAAAATTTTTTTATTTTTTGCAAATGTTTTGCTCTCCTTACTGCAGAAGGTGATTTTCCCAGACTGCTGCGGAAAGTTCCTTCCCTGCATATTTTATTCATAGGGATCTGTTATTGGACGGTCCCTTCCTGAAAGAGCCGAAATCTGCCCTTGAGGCATCAGATGGAGTACTCAGGTTGTCAAATGTGTCGCCTAATTGAAGTGAACATCGGCACAATATTTGCCGACTGGAAATAAACAGCCCCAGCACAGTAGCGGGTTGGTCACCTTCAGGAGCTCGTGCGGGTCTTGCAGAGTGGAGGGATGCAGATCCTCCCACACCGGGCGCCCAGGATCAGCCTGCCTTCTGTGCCCAGGCCCTCTGCTGGCTCTGCTCTCAGACTGCGAAGGATAATCCAAAGTGAAGCCGAGACCAAGTTCGGGCGGAGGCCTGCGTGCCGGGCGGTGTCTGCTCCCGGGAGCTAGCCCAGCAGACTCAGGAGCTCTGCATCTACGGGGCCACCCAGGCTTAGCGCGGCTGGAATCCCAGCACTCGGGAGGCTGATGAGGGAGGGTCATTGTGAGTTCAAGGCCAGGCTGACTCACACAGCAAGATCCTGTCTTAAGAAAGCCCTCTCGCCTGGCTAGCGGGGGGAGTGGGCTCCTGCAGGGACCGGAGTGGAAGGCTAAGCTCAGTGTCTCCCTGAGCCCTGGGTCCAGTTGACGGAACACAGGTGGCTGAGAACCCTGCTCCAGCTCACCACCACCCCTCCCCACTGCATCCCACACCCCGCTTCCCGGCTTTCCAGGAGAAGCTGACCAGGAAGAGGTTATTTTCTTCCAGGAAAGGACGCAAGGGAGCTGGGGTCCAGCCCCGCTTTGGCTGTATCAGGAGCTGGTCTGGAAGTACTGACAAGTACCATAACCTTCGTTGGCTGCCGCAGCCCACTCCTCCTCCGACTATTCTGCTTCCTCTTCCTCGTTCTTCTCTTAATTTTGAAAGCAGGCCTTTGGAAATTGTCAAAGCAGGACTTAAAGTTGTGCTCCTCCTGCCTCAGCCTCCCCAAGTGTTGGAATTGCAGAGGTGTGACACCACGCTCCCTTACCCCTGCCTTTTGTGGAGATGAGAACAAACATCTCCAGGGCTTCTTCAGGGAAAAAGACAGGTGCACCGGGCGTGGTGGCTCACGTCTGTCATCCCAGCACTCGGGAGGCAGAGGCAGCAGGATTGCTGAGTTCGAGGCTGGCCTGGGCTACATAGTGAGCTCAGAGCTAGCCTGAACTACAAAGCGAGACCCTGTCTCAAAAAAAAAAAAAAAAAAAAAAAAAGACAGGTGCACACAGGAAGCCTTTGACCTGCTCGGCTCTGGTCAGGTCGTGGCTAGCTCTTCTCCCTGAGCACTGACCTCTGGTTTGGAAGGATCAGGCCGCACTTCCACCAGCCTCCAGGGAAGAAATAAGGCTTTCGCCTCTGTCTCCAGGATCACAATGGGTCTGCTGTGGATTCAGGGTTCGCTGAATTGAGGAAACTCTCCAACCAAGCAGCCGATGAACTCCGGCCCCAGAGCCCCCACCTCGTGTGATCCAGGATCTCGGTTCCCCCACCTGCCTCCCACTGTCAGCCCGACCTCTTCCAGAGCAGGCAGACCAAGCCCTTGCGCTGTGCGACCATTTCCAGGCATCAGCTTCTAGGTACCCTATGAAAAATGTCTCATACCAGTTGTGGGTTTTATTCCTTGCTGTGAATTGTTTGTTCTTTGGGATTAATTTAAACCAAAGGGAGGCTAGGGCGGGGATGAAGTAGACTCTCTGTGTTCTAGGGTGGAAGGCTCCTTGAGTTTGGACAGCTTTGAGCCCTGGAAGAATTCTAAGCCTAAATGCACAGGCTGAGAGAAGACCGGGTCTTGGAGGTGGGGATATTTTGAAACAGCCTCAAATGTTTGCACATTGCCGCTCAACAACCTGGCATATACAAGCATTAGTCTAGCACTATAACTAATGGAACTCATCTTCCCTACCTGTTTTTCTGGGGATAGAATTGAATTTGTAGAGTTCCAGGGCTTGACAAAGACTTGTTTAACTTTATACTGTAGTTTTTTGCTCCTGAGTCTTAAAAATGTGCAGCTTGTGAGATCTTTGTTATGGAAAAAGGAAAAACCAAGAAAATGATGATGGAAGGTGTCAGGGCCCGGAAAGCAGTTGCTCTTGTTGGGTGAAGTTAGTCACACAGTGTCTAAGTCCTTCCCCATGACATCCCTTGTGGATCAAGCCCGTAAGGAAAGATCGGTTTTTCCAGAATGTTGCCCAACACAAAAGGTGAGCAGGTGTCAGATTCCCTTGTGAAATATGTTCCTGTGTTGGAAAAGTTTTGAGTCTCTTGCCTGTTCTCCATAGACCTCCTGAGGGGTAGATTTCATTTCTAATATTTTCATTTTCTTTGTTGTCTTCTGTGTTGCCCTTGCCATGACTACCCATCCCTGGGGTCGAGGAAGAGTGTCCCTTTGCCATGACTCTTTCTCTAGTCACTCAGTGCTCCGCCCCCAGCACTCCTGCCCCTCCCCCATATCCCTCTATCTCAGTGTTCCTCAAATCGTGCCTCTGGGTCTCTCTTTCTCTTTCTCTTGTCTTCTCTCATGGTTTTCTCTGTGACCTGCACCGCAATGACTCTACAACTCTTATCTCTGGCTCTCAGCCACGTTCCTTTCTCCAGCCTCACATTTTCACAGCCTGCGTGTTCTACCAACCCTTCAAAATAACTGAAAACCATTTCTCGCAAAAATGGCCTTCAGTTCTGTTTCTCTGGATGCTACCGGAAGCCCAGGCCTCATGTCCCAAAGGGTTTCTTCTTCACATCAGCCCAGCTCCTCTCCGTTACCCAGCTCCACGGATTGATTCTTCCCTTATTAGACATCCTTCAGTTCCCATTCTCATGATTCTGATTCAGGCCTTGTCACCCGACACAATAGTCACACGAGGGCCGGAGGGTTAGCTCAGTGGTTCTGGTGCCTGCCTCGCAAGCGCAAGGTCCTGAGTTCAATCCCCGGTTACCACATAGAATGCTGGGCGTGGAGACACGCCCACCAACAATCAACACCGCATACCACAATGCCGGACGTGGTGGCTCACGCCTGTCATCCCAGCACTCGGGAGGCAGAGACAGGAGGATTGCTGAGTTCGCGGCGGCTTGCCTGGGCACCATAGAGAGCTCAGGGCCAGCCTGAACTACAAAGCGAGACCCTGTCTCAAAAGCAAAAAAAACCAAAAAACAAAAAAACAATAGTCACACACGATCGTCCTCCCTATTTGTTTGTTTAGTACTTCTAGTTTTCCATACGATGGCCTGATTAATCCTTCTGCTGCAACAGTCCTTTTTTCATGGAACACTCTTGCTAAAATCCTTTCCTAGCACCCCTCAGGCTAAACCTCCATTTCAGGCCTTTCAGAATTTAGAGCAACTGCCATTTTCCAAGGTACATCCCATGATGAGCAAGACCGGACGGACTCTTCCCACTGTAGTTCTTCAGTATCTCGTCACCCATGCCCCCACCCCGCTGCTCTTTCTGGAACATTCTTCCTTCTTCTGGCCAACACAAACCCGGGTCCTAGGCCAGCAGCTCAGGTTTCAGGAAGATTTCTTGAACCCTCATGGGTGCACATCCACTCGGCAACTGTGTACTGGGTGTCTGCTCTTGGCCACCTGCTGTCCTCAGTGCTGAGGACACCCAGGTGAACTGGCGGGGGATGCAAAATAACAAAAGACCTGCTTTCAGTCAGCACTGAACCCTCTTCTGGAAAGGAAAAGCTGCATCTCAGAGAAATACTTCACCTTCAAACAGGGGACAGCAGTGACTGAATCGTAGATTTCATCACCTGATCATGCCGTTTGGCTTCTCCCCATTACCTGTGTTCCTTGTCTCTGATACCAAACGCTAAATTCCCCAAGGGCAGCAATCAGTGTCTGAAATTTGTCCTGCCACCTAGTCCCCTACTGGGCTCATCAGGTGCTAAAGGTTACTTATAAGAAGAAAGGCAGGGCCGGAGATTTAGCTCAGTGGTTCCGGTGTCTGTCTGCCTTGCAAGCACAAGGTCCTGAGTTCGATACCTGGTCACCACATACAGTGCTGGGC
>PVIC010005615.1:0-57098 GCA_004025085.1 Thryonomys swinderianus | reverse complement strand
AGGCCCACGTGGTCACAGGCGCCGAGTGCTGACGTGGGGGCGGGCACCGCAAGGCCAGGGCGCGGGCGGGCACTTTCCTCGTGGCAGAACCGCTCGGAAACACGTGGCGTGGCCTGGACTCACGCTCCTGCCTCGTGTTTGCTCTTTATACCTCGGAGCAGGAAATCGGGCATCGCGCGCGTGTGGATGTTCCCTGCGCGAGACAGATGTCCCGCCCTCCCTGCGTCTCCAGCTCTCTGCTGGAAGCTTAATCAGGGTCCCAGTCGGGGCAGCCACACAGCCCGGGCCAAGTCCAAGGCGGCTCTCGGGCCCAGCTGGCACGCCTCTGCCCTCTGCCGCCCTGCTCTGAGCCAGCAGGGCCCTCGCCAAGGCGTGTGGAGGTGGCGCCTGCTCTGGCCGCCGTGCCGCGTGATGGGAACGTGAGTGTGCGGGGCGTGTGGCCCCTTCTCAGCTCGCTCCCGGCCCGCAGAGGCCCCGCGTCAGGCCCGCGGCCACAGGAGGCTTCGAACCCAGCTGGGGAAGGGACGGGCGGTCAGCAGATCTCCGCGACTTCAGGAGAGCGACCGCTGGCCCGCTCGAGAGACAGGGAGGAGGTTTGGGGCGTAGCACCATGCAGCCTGGGGGGGAGGGTCCCCCGGAGTGGGGGCCGAACCCTGAAGCCCTGGGGAGGCAAGGACACCCTGCGCTGGGGTGAGCCCACTGCGGGACCTGGGCCGAGTTGTTCTTGGAACTTTTCGGTGGGAACGGTCCCGCCGAGGGGTCTCTCGCGTCCCTCACCTGAGCAAGTGGGGTGACACTGGGGGCGCAAGTCCTGTGGGTCAGGACGGACTGGGCCCCCCGGGGGGACCGGTGGAGCAGGGTGCGAACCCCACGGCAGGCCTAGGGGGTGCAGGAGCTCGGGGGGACGCGGCGTCGCTGCTGGCACCTGGGCTGTGTCCCGGCTTCCGAGGAGGGCCAGGACCCAGCCTCGCTGGACCTCGGGCTCCGCACCTGCCCCGTCCGCCTGGTTGGACCACGCTTCCTGGCTTTTGCAAAGGCTTTCAAGAGTGTGTGTGTGTGCACCTGTGTACAAGCGTGTGCGTATGTGTGCATGCATGTATGAGTGCACGTGTGTACAAGAGAAACGTGTCCGCCCGGGACGTGGCCATCTGCGAGTCACTGATTGCCACGTGGAGCCCGCGGGGCCTCCTGTGTCCCTGAGGTCCCCACAGGGTGTGACCCCGCCCCTGTCGCATTGCAGGCATGACGAGAAACTCCGCAGCCTGCAGGACGGCCGGCCGCAGCCTCCCGCCAAGACTCCGCCCCCGCGGCCGCCGCTGCCCACGCAGCAGTTCGGCGTCAGCCTGCAATAGTGAGTGAGCCCCTGTCCCCGGCCGGCCGCACCTGTGTCCGGGACGTTCTCGGGTCTTTGCTCCCCGGCGGCCCACACAGGAAGACGGAGCCCGTGTCGCACTGCGCCCGTGCGGCCCCGTGCGTGTGTGAGCCCGTGTGGGGACCCAGCGGCCGCAGGCAGAGAGGGGACCCTGCCCCATTTTCCACACGAGTGCGCGCCGGGGGATCCTCCGGGGTGTCCTGGTCCCCGCATCCCAGGAGCACGGCTGCCCCTGCAGACTGCCCTCGGCAGCCCCAGAACCGTCCGCCCTCCTCTCCTCCGCGCTGCTCCCTGATTCCCGGCCCCATGGCGGCTTCCGGGTCCCAGCAGCCGCCTCAGTGTCTGTCTCCCCCAGCACCAGGTTGCCAGTCTGCCCTCCCCGGGCGCCTGCCCTGGCCCTAGACCCGGCTGGAGACAGGATGTTTTGCCCTCCAGCCCCCACGGGCCAGTCGGGCAGCCCGGTGCCCTGGAGTGTGGTTTTCTTTTCAGTGGTTTTTATGGAAACTCACATGCAATTTGGTTTTTTAAAAATGTCTAACTTTAGGGCCCTCGGTGGCCTGACAGGGCGGAGCGGGAGGAGGTCGCCTGTCACGGGCCGTGCCGCTGGCACTTTCCCTTCTGTCCTTTCCCGTACCGGGGCGGGGTCCTCACCAGTCCTGGGTGGACCCTCTTTGCCCTTCATCTGGAAATCAGAGCCGGGCCGAGAGCCAAGTGGCAGGGGCTCTGTCAGCGCGGGCTCCGGAGGGGCCCGGCGGGCAGAGGGCGGCGGGGAGACTCGGTGACGTCGGCGAAGGCCGAGGCCCGGCCCTCTGGTGCCCTGGACCCGCCGGGCCTGGAGAGCGCGGGGCGGAGGAGCCGCCTTCCTGGGTCTTCCTCGCGTGAGACCCGGGTCCGCGGCCACTCCGGCCTGACATCCGGCGTCGCCTGCGTCCCAGCACACTGGCTCCTGGCGGCTGGGGAGCCGGACAAGCCGTGGGCCCGCGGGGTGGGGGGGGCCGGCTCCTGCTGCCGCCTCGGGCCCCGCGTCCCGGACACGTCCTCATCCCAGTTCCCCGAGACCCTGACTGTGTCGCTTCTGTGTAGCGAAGGGACTTCGCAGCGGTGGCCCGGTGACGGGCCCTGGGCAGGGGACCCTCACGGACCGTCGTCCAGGCGGCACAGTCACCCGCAGTGCCCCGCGGGGCCTGAGTCGGCGAAGGTGACGCTCGCTTGGGTGGACACAGGTCAGAGTGACCTCGCACGTGTCCTCACTGCGCCCACGGCAGCCGCCGGCCACGAGTGCCCATGGCTCTCACTGTGGGGCCAGGGCCGCTGTCGCGCTGCGCACAGAGATTTTTGTCATTGTGGGGCTGAGACTTAGCTCAAGTGGTACCACGCTTGCCTTGGACGCACAAGGGCCCGAGTTCAATTCCTGGTACCACCAAAAAAAAAGATTTTGTCGTTTTAACTTGAATTTGAATAGCGCACGTTGCTGCTGGACACTGTCCGTTAGCACCGCGCTCCGCCTCGCACACGCAGAGGCGTCCAGGGAGAGGCGCTGGGCGGCACTGTGAATACAGCAGCCGAGAGACTCTGCGAACCTTCACGTGCACCGTCTGCCCGGCACCTCTGGCACTCGGGGCTTTGTTGATTTTTCCGTTCTTGCCCTGACCCGGGATCCAGCCTGTGGTCTCGGGGCGGCAGCTTGCTCTCCCTCGGAAGAGAAGGAAGCATTTCATCCTTCGCCTTCAAGCTGTTGAGCTCTTTAACGATAACTTCCACACCGGTACAGTTTTGCAGGGTAGTTTTAAAAAGCTTGGGGCCGGAGGGTTAGCTCAGTGGTTCTGGTGCCTGCCTCGCAAGTGCAAGGTCCTGAGTTCGATCCCGGAAACCACATACAATGCTGGGCGTGGAGACTCACACACACCAGCAATCAATACCACATACCACGGTTCTGGGCTCACGCCTGTAATACCAGCACTCAGGAGGCAGAGGCAGGAGGATTGCTGAGTTTGAAGCTTGCCTAGATTACATAGTGAGCTCAGTGCCAGCCTGAACTACAAAGTGAGACCCTTTCTCAAAAAAACAAAGCTTTGGGCCGGAGGGTTAGCTCAGTGGTTCCGGCGCCTGCCTGGCAAGCGCAAAGTCCTGAGTTCGATCCCCAGTAACCACATATAATGCTGGGCATGGAGACACGCCCACCAACAATCAACACCGCATACCACAATGCCGGGCGTGGTGGCTCACGCCTGTCATCCCAGCACTCGGGAGGCAGAGACAGGAGGATTGCTGAGTTCACGGCGGCTTGCTTGGGCACCATAGTGAGCTCAGGGCCAGCCTGAACTACAAAGCCAGACCCTGTCTCAAAAAGCAAAAAAAAAAAAAAACAAAGCTTTACATCTTTCTTTATATATTCTGTTTGGGCAAAATTTCTCATTGATGAACAATTACCCAATACTTGAATATATATCACTCAGAAATCCTCTCTGGTGGTCATTTCTAGCCACTTCAGGCATTAAAAAAGAACATTAAGGGAGGTTTCTTTTTTTGTTGAAGCAAAAACATTTATTGGTACATTTTAGACATAATGATCACATCCATCATAGGGAATTGGTACAGGTTCATGATATAGCTTCTTTCTTCTTTTTTTCCCCATTCCCCGCCCCCTTTGACCCCTCTTCTACATATTTACAGGAGTTTTGTTCCTGTTTTATTTTTGTCTTTTCTTCTCCACCTGTTCCCCTTCTCACTTGAACATTTTCTTCCCATTTCTCAAAACACAGGTTTTACTACCAAGCACCATCATCATCATCATCATTAGCATTATTACTTTAGTACTGAGGGTTACACTTACGAGGCTTTGCCCTGAACTACATCTCCAGCCCAATTTATTTTGAAACGGGGACTCTCCTAAGTCACCCAGCTAGGGTTCACAGCTGCCATCCTCCTGCCTCAGCCTCCCAGAGCGCTGGGATTACAGGTATGCACCACCACGCCAGACTTCCTCTTCCAAACATGAAAACGCATTGATGTGGCCTGTTCGTCGTCCCGTTTGCCCTCTGACCCGCCCAGAAAAGCGGGGCAGAACAGGTGCCTGCAAGAACCACAGGCCCCTCTAGGGGGCGGAGGTGAGGCTCCCGCCGTCCAGGGCCCAGGCTTTCCCCTGGGTTTCTGAGACCCTGGTGGCCCTAGGGGTGGGTGCAGCTCCCCATGACCTCTGACCCTCGGGATCTTGCATGCCCTCCCGATGGCCTGCATAGCCCTCCATCCCTTCCAGGGCTCTTCGAGCCACAGGCGGCGAAACTTCAGTTATCTGCGTTGTCCTCCGCAGTGTCCTGCTGACACTGAGCCGCCCGGGGACGTCAGGGCTTCCGCTGTCACTGTCACAGTGCTACAGTCCTAGAGCCACTCACACTTCTTTTTTTTTTTTTTTTTGGCAGTACTGGGGATTGAACTCACAACCTTGCACTTCCAAGGCAGGTGACAGTGCCAGTGAGCTAAATCCCCAGCCTCCGCCACTCACACTTCTTAAAAGTCAGTGTGTCAGACAAGTAGAGCTAGAGCCAGACTTGGTGCCACAGGCCTGGAATCCCAGCACTCGGGGAGGCTGAGGCAGGAGGATCGCAAGTTCCAGCCCAGCCTGAGCTACTCAGAAACTTCATGGAACCTCTGCCAAAATTAAAAATTAATGGGCCAGAGATTTGGCTCAGTGGTTCCAGCACCTGCCTCACAAGCGCAAGGTCCCTGGTTCAATCCCTGGCAACCACATACAACAATACTGGGCGTGGTACGCCCACTGGCAATCAGTACCTCATACCACAGATGCCGGGCGTGGTGGCTCACACCTGTCATCCCAGCACTCGGGAGGCAGAGGCAGGAGGATTGCTGAGTTGGAGGCTTGCCTGGGCACCATAGTGAGCTCAGGGCCAGCCTGAACTACAAAGCGAGACCCTGTCTCAAAAAAAAAAAAAAAAATTAACATCTAGGGATGTACATCAGTGGCAAGAGTGTGGGGTTGATCCCTGGTTCTTCAAAACATAAACTAGCCTGGGGCACAGCACAATGCTGAGGACAAGCCTAGCCCGGGGCAGGGCCCAGCTTCTGTGCCCAGGACTGCAAAGATGATTGAAATAGAGGCAGGTCCTTATCTCTTTAGGGAGCCAGGGGAAAGATGAGGTCGCCGCCAGAAAACATTCTGCACACGCCACTTTGAGAGAGAAACCATGCGATCGCCTCTTTAAGTTAATATTTTATGCTGTTTCATTGCCAGTGACTATAATAAAACGGCAATAAACTTATTACATAAAGCACCAGATATGTAATTTGTTTGGACTGTGAATGAATGAAAGTCATTAAAATTCATAACCAAATCCTATTCACAAATGTTAATTTGCTGAGCGAAGTTCAGAAGCACCCAACACAGCGTGGTCCTTGGAGCAGGACGCCCTGAGGACGGGCCGGGAGGCCCCGCAGCAGGACCTCGGCCTGGGAGGAGGCGGGGCTGCGGGCTCTCCACTTTCCCGCCGCTGGTCGCTCCTCCCCTCAGTCCGAACGTGAACTCAGGACTTGGCCCTTGCAGGCAGCCAGCGGCGCCGCTGAGCTCCGTCCCCGCCACTTCCTCTTGTTTCTCTCTCGCACATACTGAGGCGCAGCCCCGCCCTCCGCCGCACAGTGCTCTCCGCTGATGATGCTTGTGCAACACACGCACATGCACACGCACCTTTTCACCTTCACAGTGAGCAGCACAGAGCGGCATCCAGTGACTACACGAGGACCTTCCTCCAGGGAGGACCCAGCCCTGCCCAGTCGGGAATTACTTTTCCTTTTTTTTTTTTTGCAGTATCAGGGATCGGGCCCTTGTGTGTCCGAGGTTGACGCGGTACCACTTGAGCTAAATTCCCAGCCTGCCTGCCTGCCTGCCTGCCTTCCTTTCCTTCCTTTCTTTCTCTTTCTCTCTTTCTTTCTTTCTTTTTTTTTTTTTTAAGACAGGGTCTCGCTGTGTAGTTCAGGCTGGCCCTGAGCTCACTATGTGGCCCAGGCAAGCCTCAGGCTCAGCAATCCTCCTGCCTCTGCCTCCCGAGTGCTGGGATGACAGGTGTGAGCTGTCATTGCACAAGGGACATGTTCCTCATGTTTATATTCTTGTTGTGCTGAGTGTCTTCTTTGTGTGGTGAGGGTTAGGATGGGGATTAGGTTTTGTCAGATGCTTTTCCTGCCCCTTCTGAGACGAGCCACAGCCTGTGGCGTGCAGTGAGTGTATCACAGCAGGGCAGGGCAGTGACACTGGTGGAGCCTTCGATCCAGTGAGAAACCAGGCATTTGGCATGAAAGGTGTGTGGCCCTTTAAATATAGGGTTGGATTTCCGGGCTAGGATTTTGTGTCTGTTCTTATAAGAGATGCTCATCTCTAGTTTTCTTGTCTTGTGATGTTTTTGTCTCGTTTAAGGCATTATCCCCTCCGGGAATAGACTGGAAATATCCCTTCCTCTGCTAGTTTTGGGAAGAGATTATAGAAGATTGGAATTAATCCTTTCTTAAACATTTGGTAGAATTCACCAGTGCAGCCACCTGACGTTTGGGCTTTTGTGGGCAGTTCTTTTTTTTACTTGTTTTATCTGTTCAAATTTTAGATTTCTTCCTGAGTGAGTTTCGATAGGTTTTAAGTTTGTGTCTTTCTGGAATGTGTCCGTTTCCTCTAGGTTTTTTAACTGTCTTCCGTTATTCATAGTATTGCTTCATAGTCCTGTTGTTTCTGTAATTTCACTAGTATTGTCTCCCCTCCCACTCGTGATTTTGTTTTGTTTACTTATTTTGGTTTTTTGAGACAGGGTCTTACTGTGTAACCCAGGCTGGCCTCCGGCTCTTGGGGATTCTCCTGCCTCAGCCTCCCTCCCAAGTGCTAGGATCACAGGCACGTGCCACCATGCTGGGAAATAGGTGCTTCTTTCTTGTGTGTGTCCTGTGGGGTGCTAAGGCTGGCTCCAGGCCGGGCGTGGCCTCTGACTGGGACCTGTCCTTCTGGGGCAAGACAGGGTGGCCTGGCGGACCCCAGATGGGTCGCCCGGCCGGGCCAGGGCCGGTGTGCGGAGGTGGTGAGGGAGGGCAGGGCCCCTGTCAGCAGGGCTCAGCTCACCATTCTGTGGGGCCTGGCCGGGGCGTCACTCCTGGTCCCTGAACACGTGCTGCTTCCTGGACTTCAGGCCGGGTCTCTGCTAAGTCGTTTTTTTTTTTCTCCTGCGGTATCGGGGATCGAACTCGGGCCCTTGTGCGTCCAAGGTTGGTGCGGTGCCCCTTGAGCTAATTCCCAGCCCTTGCTAAGTCGTTTTTAATCGAATCAGCACCCAAGCCAGACCTCTGCGGTCCTCCCGCATGGCCCGGTCTTCTCTGCTGGACTTCCCTCTCTCGTCTCTGGCAGGCTCTTACTTATCCCCCGAAACCCCACCCCGAAGGCCCCTCGGGACGCCTTACACTCCTCACCTCTCCTTGTCCCGCGTGTCGGGGTGGGATTCTGATGCCGAGGCGCCATTTTTATCGTTGCCCGTCCCTTTGGGCCACGTCCTGGGGACCGAGGCCGCTTCCCTCCCCGGGAGCTCCGCGCGAGCCTCCCGCTGACTGAGCCGCAGATAATAAGCTCTGCTCTCTCCTCTCTCGCTTCAGCCTCAAAGAGAAAAATCACGGCGAGCTCATCCCCCCCGTGCTGCGGCTCACGGTGACGTACCTGCGGGAGAAAGGTAGGCAGGGCCGGGCCCGTCTCAGGCCACGGGGCCGGCGGGGCTGGGAGCTGGCCAGCGAGGTGCCGGGAGGGCCGGGCCCAGGGCGCAGCCGCTGTCTAAATCCTGGCTGCCACGCGTGGGGAGACACGGGGCACTGGGCTGCCGGGCCTCGGTGCTCCGTTCCCATGTCCTGATCGTAAAGAGTTCTACGGGCTGGGCGGGTGGTCCCAGCACTCTGGGAGGCTGAGTCAGGAGGGTTGCCGGGTTGAGGGAGGCAGAGGGCTGGCGAGACATAAGGGGCGTGGAAGAGAGTGTGGGTGGGTGGGGTGACAGGGAGATGGGGAGCTGAGGGTCATGCCGTGCCAGGCCTGTGTGTGGCACCACCAGACACTGGGTCCCTCCTCCCTGCAGGGCTGCACACCGAGGGCCTGTTCCGGAGGTCGGCCAGCACCCAGACCGTCCGCCAGGTGCAGCGGCTCCTGGACCAGGGTGAGCCTGCCCAGCCCCCACAGAGACCCACCTGGTCCCAGGAGCGCTCAGGGTGACCCCCGTCCTGCAATCCAGAACGGGCCCTCCATCCCCCAGGCCCCGGCCAGTCGGGCCAGGCAGACACAGGAGGCCATCTTGCTTTTGAGCTTTCTCCGCTAACAGCTGTGGACACAGGGGGTACCTGCCACTCTGAAAGGGGCAGCCCCTGCAGCTGGGAGAGGTGCCGGCACCCCCCCTCCCCCCGCCCGCTCCCTGGCGTTAGTCACACAGTCACTCAGCAAACAGCCCCGAGGTGCTGGGTGGGCGCTTGTCCTCCTGCCTGGCCCTCAGGGGCCCCAGCACTCAGCGGGCGTGCACCCTCGTCAGGGCCAGAAGCGCCTTACGGGGGGATCGGCCCCGCAGGAAATGGAGCCCCACTTCCCGGTGGGGACAACACGGCCCCAGGCCGGGGCCACCCCAGCCTTTCCCCGGAACGCCAGGCAGGGTGGCCTCAGCCGGCCCCGTGTCCGTGCAGGGAAAACCGTGAACTTTGACGACTACGGGGACATCCACGTGCCGGCCGTGATCCTGAAGACCTTCCTGCGCGAGCTGCCCCAGCCGCTGCTCACCTTCGAGGCCTACGAGCGGATCATGGACATCACGAGTGCGTGCCGGGCGCGGGCCGGTGGCCTGGGGGGCCTCTGGGCACAGCACTTGGGGAGGCGGCGCTGGCAGGGGCCGCCGAGCCGCCCAGCTTGGGCCTCAGAGCACCGTCCCGTCGAGCCGGCAGGAGGGGAGCCCGGCCCGGAGGGAGCCCGCTTCTGTGTCGTGGGCTCCGCGTCTGGAAGCTGGGGCGGAATGAGCGCCCCCGGCTCCGCAGGCAAGGGCGCCCCGGCAGCCCGCGCTCCCGGCTGCCCGCCTCTCCCGGGGCGCCCTGCGGCCCAGCGACTGGCCCGGGCCTCCGCCTACAGAGCGGACTCGCCAGCGCGAGTGTTCCAGCGCCTTTCGCATCGCCGAGACGCGGTGCCCGACGCCACAGCCAGAGGGGAGAGGTTTACTGAGCGGCTTGTACAGGCTTCAGTCCACGGTCCGCTGGCTCCACGCCGGGACCCTGTGGCACAGGGGCACTGAAGAGAGGAGACAGCCCGTGGCGGGCACTCGAGGGAGGAGGGGCCGGGCCCTTCCCGGCCACGCCCACGGCCGCCTCCACCTGCGGCTTCGCCTCCCAGCGTCACCTGCGGCTGTAAACCTGTCAGGATCAGTGGTCGGGTCCCCGCGGTCCCGTCCCCTTGCCAAAGCTCCGCCTCGAGCGCGTGAGGCTTGGGGACGTCCGGATACACCACGACACGCAGAAATATCCTGTCACTCGCGGGGGCCGGGGGGTTACGGTGGTCGGCTCGAGCGACTCAGGCCAGGGCCTGCGTGCCACAGGACCCAGCCGTGCCACGAGAGGGTGGGGACAGCCACCTGTGTGGCACCAGCCCAGCTGGGGAGGGCGGTGGCTGGAGACAGTTCACGGCCACCTCAGGATCCAGGACCCCGGTTCCCCAGGGGGAGGTTTGTGCCCTTACCAGGCAGGCCCACTTGCCAGGCCAGGCCCTGTCTGTCATGGGGAGGGGACTGCCCCACTCTGAGGGATGAGGAGGCCACTTCGGTGCGGTGGACACGGGCCGTGTGGAGCGCAGGAGCGGGTTGCACAGGTGGATCCGCCTGGAGGAATAAAGCAGTGATCTGGGGCGTTTGTGTGCCATGTGGCCGCCAGGCAGGATGGACACCCGCACGGTCATCCCGACGTGCTGGGCTCCGTCCTAGAGAGAAACGTCCCAGCCCCGTGGCCCCTGGAGTTCTGTCTGGGGAGCTCGGTGCCCCCCAGAGAGTTGACTGCTACTGACCTCCGTGGGACAGGTGCATCCAGGCCTGGGGAGGGGACGTTGGCTTCCCAAGAGCAACAGGACCTGGGGTCCGTGTGCCGAGAATCGGGACAGGAAAAGTGAGTCGAGGGCCGGGCATTTAACTCAATGGTTCCAGCATCTGCCATGCAAGCTCAAGGTCCTGGTTTGATCCCTGGTGACCACATACCACAATGCCAAGTGTGGTGACTCACGCCCACCAGCAGTCAGTACCACACACCACGATGCCGAGCATGGTGGCACATGTCTGCAATCCCAGCACTAGGGAGGCAGAGGCAGGAGGATTGCTATGAGTTCGAGACTTGCCTGGAGTACATAGTGAGCTCAGGGCCAGCCTGAGCTACAAAGTGAGACCTTGTCTCAATAAAAAGCGAGCCTAGAGCAGCGTCAGCAGGCCTTTCTTGGAGGGGCCAGAAAGTATTTCAGGCCCGCAGAGCCCTAAGTCTCAGCCAGTCTCAGCTGTAACCACTAAAGACAAAAAGTCAGGGAGTGGCAAGGCTGTATTAATAAAGCTTTATTGAGGGCCGGAGGGTTAGCTCAGTGGTTCTGGTGCCTGCCTCGCAAGCGCAAGGTCCTGAATTCGATCCCCCGAAACCACATAGAATGCTGGGTGTGGAGACATGCCCACCAACCATCAACACCGCACACCACAGTGCCGGACGTGGTGGCTCACGCCTGTCATCCCAGCACTCGGGAGGCAGGGACAGGAGGATTGCTGAGTCCGCGGCGGCTTGCCTGGGCACCACAGTGAGCTCAGGGCCAGCCTGAACTACAAAGCGAGACCCTGTCTCAAAAGCAAAAAAAAAAACACTTTATTGATAAGAACAGATGCTGGGCGGGGTCAGGCACGGCCCCAAGCCGCCTCAGAGGGCCCTTGTCTTGCAGGCGTGGAGAGCAGCCTGCGTGTCACCCACTGCCGGCAGGTCCTGCGGAGCCTCCCCGAGCACAACTACGCCGTCCTCCGCTACCTCATGGCCTTCCTGCACGCGGTGAGTAGCCGGGTCGCCCCAGCGCCCCACCTGCAGGCCTGGGTCATACCTGCGCAATACCACTCCCGGCCAGCGGGGGCAGAGCAGCTGGGACAGCTCTGTCCCATCCTTGACCCAGTTCCCCGAGACACCCCCCACCCCCACCTCCACCCCCGTCTCTGATTTTGTAGTGAGGCCAGGAAACGAACAGGCCCTGCCTCCGTTGGGTCTGCATGGGCTCTCACCGCTGCCCAGACGCACAACCTGGGCAGTGTCTTGGGAATACCCAGCCTCAGTTTCCCCAAGAGTAATGAATTCTGCCCCCTGAGTTGCTGTGGCAGCTGGCACAGGTGGGAAGCCCCTCGAGGGGGCGAGGAGCTCTTCACACACCTACCACCCTCCCGAGAAGCCTCTGCTAGCTGGTCTCAGGGGTCCCCAGGTCAGAGGCCGTCCTGCCCCGGAGGTCAGAGGTCACCCTGCCCAGACCCATCGTGCCGAAGCGTGTGGGCCTCCCGAGTCCGCTGAAGCGGAAGGGAGAGTTCGGGAGCCAAGGAGACCCCAGGAGGCAGCTCAGAGCCGGGGGAGGCGGGGCCTCAAGACCAACCCTTCTGACAGATAGGGAAACCAGCTCTGGAGCAGGAAGCTGGCAGCACGCCACCTTGGCACAGGCTCTTCTTCCACCCAGACCCTTCCCTGGGGTGCGGACAGGGCCTGGGCCGCCTCTGCCTCTGGTTCGCGCCCCGTGCCACGCGGTGTCTTCCAGGTGTCCCAGGGGAGCATCCTCAACAAGATGAACAGCTCCAACCTGGCCTGCGTCTTCGGGCTGAACCTGATCTGGCCCTCACAGGGCGCGTCCTCGTTGGGCGCCCTCGTGCCCCTGAACCTGTTCACGGAGCTGCTGATCGAGTACTACGAGAAGGTCTTCAACACCCACGAGGGCCCTGGGGAGCACGGGCCGGGCAAGGCAGACGCAGGCGGGCAGGGCAGCCGCCTCATCAGAGGCTGCGAGGGGGCAGAGCCCCCCCAGCCCTCACCAGGCCCATCCAGCCTCCGGGTCCCCTGATGCCCGCCAGGAACCACCTCTCGTGTTGGAAATGTCCTGTCAAAGCCAATGCACCTGTGTCCTCACCGTGGGTTTTATAAACTTGCTATCTGCAAAAATAACCAGCATCAAATGAACTCAGAACTAGCAGAACTTTCCAGTTTCTGATTCTAGGACTCTTCTTCATGGTTCCTGGGCTGTGGCTAGAATAAAATAATGTGTCTGTTCAAATGATTCTTTCGAATTATAGCCCAGTATGGCTTAACTAAAGATGGAATTTATGGATGAAGATTGTGTAGCGGTCAGGACCGCTGCTGCTGTGTAACAAGCCACCGGACCTGGGGACTTCACATAATTGTGTAGGGTACCCATGCTGAGCCGGGGTGCATTATCTTTTCAGCACTGTGACAATCTGAAGATAAACTGTCATAAAGGAAGAGAAGTTTATTTTGGCTCATAGGACAGTGGAGTCTACCGCTCCCTCCTGGTGCCCAAGAAACAGACTGAGTGGTGAAAGAGGTGGGTCCCAGTATCCCTTTCAGGCCACACCCTCAGTGACCCACTTCCTCCCATGAGCCCTCGCTTCCTGAGGGTCTGCCTCTCCCAGTGCAGCGAGAGGGCCCAGCCTTTAGACTCGGCTCCTGCTCGGGCAGCCTGGAAATGCGTCCTCCCAGCAGGGGCAGAGGGTCCAATAGCATGTTCCAATAGCAGGTCCCAGCGTCGTCCTGATTGGTCACGCTGAGGTCACGTGGGCCGGGTCCCTGGCCAGCGGGCAAACTGAAGGAGGGCCCTGTGTCACACGGGCAGCCCCGGGCTGCGGGGAGGCGCTGGGCAGACCAGGCAGCGAGGGCGGGACGGTCCCTGGCTGTTCCCCGTCACCACTCTAGTCCCGGGAGAAAAGGGCAAATGTCCACCGTGGACCCCGCTCCTGCCGTGCGGTGACCGTGGTGCCCCTTGGGACCCAGAGGGCCACACGCCGGGCTCTGCGCCGGAGCAGGGAGGCGCTGGCTGCGCCCACGGCCCGCCCCTCCTCTTCTGGCCGTTTCCTCCCTGGCTGGTGCAGCCTCTCCGTAAGGAAGGGACCGGGTGGCTCCTGCTGGTCAGGGGGGCACCTTGCCCACAAGCACGGAAGAGACCCGCAGACAAGAGCGTTTCGCGCCTGACATTCCGCCTCCTGTGACAGGGTGCTGTCCTGGGCCCCGGGCGGAGCGCGGCGTCTCCGAGGCTGGGCCGCTCAGCCGTTCCGGAGCCACGAGGACCCTGCCGCTTCCTGCGGCTGTCTCTGGGCTCGGCTGCCCACACCAGTGTCCTGCCCGGCACAGGCCCCTCAGAATGTGCCCTTCTGCCCCCAGGACGGGCGTCGAGTGCTGATCCCCTCCGTGCGCTTTCTCCCCCCAGGGGCAGGTGGTGGGTCTTTGTCCGCTGTGGGTCTATTCCCAACCCACGGACGGTACCCGACGGGCCTGGGGCGGGGCCGGGCCGCCGGGCCTCTGCTCCGCCACCGTGGGATCTGGCCTAAGTCTTCCCACTTGCACCACGGAGACCCAACCACCCGCCCCCTCCGGCTCTGAGGAACCGACTCAAAACCCACAAGAATGACGCCGGCAGGCCGGAGACTTAGCTCAGTGGTTCCAGCGCCTGCCTAGCAAGTGCAAGGTCCTGAGTTCGATCCCCAGAAACCACATACAACAAAACTGGGCATGGTGACCCAGCAATTGGTACCACACACCACAGTGCCGGGCGTGGTGGCTCACGCCTGTCATCCCAGCACTCTGGAGGCAGAGACAGGAGGATTGCTGAGTTCGAGGCTTGCCTGGGCTACACAGTGAGCTCAGAGCCAGCCTGAACTACAAAGTCAGACCCTGTCTCAAAAAAAAAAAAAAAAAGAATTGCTCTCCATGTGTGCTCAGCCCCCACCTGCCTGGGAGGTGAGGGGTTAGCGCCCCCGTGTGGACAGGGGAGGACTAGCCACGGCCGCACCGCGTCTCCGACATTTCCCGACTGTCCCGGGCCCCCCTAGATCTTTAAATGGAAAGCAACCCTGGGCCTCCCGGGTCAGCCTTTCTCCCTCCCACCGGGGCAACCTCTTCCCCCACTGCAGGTGCCCGGGCAGAGGGCAGCGCTCTGCAAAGGTCTCCGGAGCGAGGAAGCGGCCGGGCCAGCAGCCTCCCACCCGGGGATCTTCCGAGACTGTCCCGGAGCTCCGGGGACAGAGCGCAGGGGACCCGGCCGGAGCCCTGGGCAGTCCGAGGTGCCACCAGCCGGCTGGCCTCAGTGGCATCTTCCAGTTCCTTCTCCCCTTCGCCCCCGCCGCCCCTTCCTGCCGAAGCTTCTGTCACGGCCCGGTCCTGGCCGGCCCCGCCCGGGCGTCCTTCGGCCACGGGCCCTCTGCCTCCCAGCTCTGCCGCTCACAGCCGCCCGGGCCAGAGCGCTCCCTCGTGCTTCTTAAAAGCTGGTCATTTCTTCCCTGTTCCGCTATAAAGACTTTTTCTTTGTCTCCTTCTTTCTGTCTTCGTTCCTTTCATTCTTCCTTACTTTGTAACACAACCCTGCAGCTGGGAGCCCCCCAACACCCAGGCTCGGTGCAGCCCAGGCCCAGGTGGGCTCCCAGGAGCGGCGGCCTGGCGCCTGCACCCCGCCCCAGAAGGTGTCTCTACTGTCGCCATTCGGATCAGCCCCAAACAGCCTCAGAGTTCTGTCGCCAGGAATAGAAATAAATAAATAAAAGGAATAAAAATTATGGCTCCCTTAAGAGCACCGTTGTGAACACCAGAATTAACAATGACATTAAATCAAATCTCATGCATTATGCAGAGGGGTACAGCAAAAACGCACGTCTGTGAAATATGTCTCAAATTTTCTGACTCCGCGAGGTGGCCCCAAGATGTTCTCCCGCGGCTTCTCTGATAATAGTTTCCCTTTTACTAAGGATAACTGTGGAACCCCAGCCCCGCCCGCCGACCCTGTCACCCCTCCTTACATCAAAGCACAATCTCTCGGTCATTTCCGCAGCAACAGAGAGCGATTGCGGGGTAATGTGTGCAAGCACATTGGCACATTTCGGCTTAAAACAAAGCAGCGCGATGCCGAAGTGCGGGCGCCAGAGTGCCGCTCCTGACAGGGCCCCGGGATAAATGGTCTAAACAGAGGTTTGAGGCGGCTCCGGAGAGCAGGCGGCTGCCCGGCACTTGAGGGTGATACCCGCAGTGAGTCACTGAATCCTGCCCGGACCCGAAGGAAAGTCCGCTGCGGACGGGGCGGCAGGGCTGCCCTGAACTCGGCCGGGCACCGCTCTGGAGCCGGTCAGCGTGACCGCGACGGGTCCTTCTGCCCGCGACAGGGCCCGGAGTGGAGGCTCACACGCGGGAGGCGAGCGGGCCAGAGTGCCATCCGGCCCCCCCCTCAGCCCCCATTCCGGTGGACACTGGGCACGACTCTGCGAGTCTCACACTGACAGGGAAGACTGGAAGCTTCCCGCCGCAGAGGTTTGCTGGGCGGGGCTGGGGGGATAAATACACACACACAAGTGCATATGTAAGAAGAGCCAGGGGTGGCAGTACATGCCTGGAACCCAGTGCTCAGGAGGCTGAGGCAGGAGGATCGCTGTGAGTTCTAGGCCATGCTGGACTACATAGTGAGACCCTGTCTCAATAAAACAAAACAAGGGTCAGACATTTAGTTCAGTGGTTCCGGCACCTGCCTAGCAAGCGCAAGGTCCTGAGTTCAACTCCCAGTATCACATATCACAATGTCGGGCATTGCGACAGCTCACACCTGTCACCACAGCCCTTGGGAGGCAGAGGCAGGAGGATTGCTGAGTTCTAGGCTCACCTGGGCTGCATAGTGAACTCAGGGCCAGTCTGAACTATAAAGCAAGAAGACCCTGCCTCAAAGAAAAAAAAATGTATCTATGAATACACATGAACATATACAAGGCTGCCTATGCAATGTCAGGGTCTGTCCAGACGGGCGTCTCGTGGGGTCAGTGTGGTCTGGAAGGAGTCCGCCCGAGACAGCCAAACACGAGAGACCTGCGTGCTCTCCTGCCTTTGAAGCTGGCTCTCTGCAGAGCAAGGCTCCCCTCGGCGTGACGGCTGGGGAGCAAACAGGCCCGGAACTCGTGAATATCCACAGAAGGTGGCAGGCGTGGCGAACAGGCCCGGAACTCGTGAATGTCCACAGAAGGTGGCAGGCGTGGCGGCCCCGTGTCCACAGAGGGCCTGACAGTAACTCGTCGGAAGGAGCGGATCTTAGACACGCGCAGGAACCATGCAGTGGCCGTCACTGTAAATCAAGCAGAGATGAAAAACCCAGAGGCAAGAACAGCATCAGGGCAGACAGGAGAACTGGATTAGGCAACAGTTCTTTCTCTCCTTTTATTTATTTTTTTGTGTGGGTCCAATGTTATATCTTTTTTTTTTTTTACCGGGGACTGAACTCAGGACCTCGCACTGACCGGGCAGGTGCAGACCCACTGTCGGAACCCCCGGGTACGGGAGTGTACACACACAGGACTGTATCTCCAGAAACAGATGCAGAGTTGAGCAGCCCTAAGGTAGTGCTGCGCCCAGACGGCTGTCAGGGGAGGGCTGTCCTGCCCCAGCCCCACCGTTCTGCGTGCCCCGTCCCCAGGGGCGCCCAGCAGGGCTGGCCCCAGCGTGGCCCCGGTGCGGCTGGGGTGAGAGGCACAGCCTTGAAGGGCTGGTTAGGTCTCCAGGGATTTGGACTCAGAAGGACCCAGTTAGCGGTGTTCGAGGCGGGTGTCACTCGAGGCCACCCCACCGGACTGGCCCCTCTGCACGTGGCTGTCACCATGCCTACCTCACCACCAGCTCGCGGCACCCTGGACAGGGGCGGAACCCAGGGAGCCGCCCCATCTCAGACTTGCACGCTCCGAAACTGTGAGCAACATAAACCTTCTTTCTGTATGAAGTTCCCAGCCTCAGGTAGCTGGTTATAGCTATAGAAAATGGACTAAAACGCAGCAAAGTATGGGGAGGTTAGACTAAGTTCCCCAGGCTGGCCTTGACCTGGCAATCCCCCTGCCTCAGCCTCCCGAGTGCTGGGATTATGGCATGTGCCACCACACCCAGTGTGCGGCCCTTTCCTTCCAATTTGGGCGCGTCTTAGAGCACAGCCGTGGGATTTCTGGAGCCCCTCCCCCAATTCAGCACGCAGGGATCTTGACTTCTTGCATAAATCAGTGTGGCTGGGGGACACGGAATTCACATGATTTTGCCCCAAGTCTCGAGGTAAACGCCGAGTGTGGTGGTTAATTGTACCTCGGAGGGAGGCGCCCATCGGTACCCCGTGCGTTGCTATCCCCAGGGGACACAACGAGACACTGTCTCTAGCACATGCGACATCTGCTGGGCTCTCGATACAAGGAGCAGGTGTTTCTGCTAAGAGAAGCCAGCAGCCCCGGTGTACTGAGCAGACAGAGACACGCAGGACGTCCCGGCCCCTCCCAGCCCAGCACGGTACCCAGGACCCCCGGGCTTCCGAGGCCCTGGGCTGGTGAGGTGGCTGCGTCAGGAGTCACGCGCAACAGGTGGTACCGCGGCCCTGCTGCCCCCGTGCTCCTTGCACGGCCAGCGTTGAAAGGGCGAGTGACCAGGAACAGGGACACCACACACAGCCGGCTCAGCCCTCCAGGCTGTGTGGCCTCGGGCATCGCCTGAGGTCTCTGGGCCGCCACTGGCTGTGGGAGCTGGGGGATACCCCAAGCCCAGCGCCAGAACACCCCGATGGCCATCAGGGGAGCGTTATCCTGCGCCCAACTCCACCGTGCTGCCAGAGACAGCCGAGTCCTCACAGTGGCAGACGGAAGCGCAAAAGGGACAGACTGCCTCTGCCCAGGGCACCGTCACTAGGGTGGGGCTCTTCGAAGGGCCACCTCTCCGTGGTAACGGCCAGAGGCCACACTCAGACGCCAGCAGCCGACCCAGGTCTCCCAGGAAGATGCCCAAGTCCGAATGGCCGGGCTCGCTGGTGCCCCCTAGAGGACCAAGTGAGAGCAACGTCCTGCGCGGCCCAGATCTAACTGGCAGCGAACCCGCCCAGCAGGACGCGGGTGCTCTGTGCGCGGAGGGAGCCCCCAGCCCCCCTCACGCCTGGACTTGGGCTCCGCCTGCACAGCCGGGCAGTTCTGCTCTGAAACCTGTTCAGTCCCTGGAAACAGCCTGCGCCACAGCTCGCAGGGACCCCCGGGAAAGCCGTCCACCCTGAGCCACGGGCGGGGTCAGGTGCGGCTAGGATCCGGGGTGGTCACTCCCAGCACAGGGCACCGCGGGGTGCAGCGCATGAGGCTGAGGGGGCAGCAGCTGCCACGCTGGGCATGACAGCTGGGGTGGGGCAGGCAGGGCGGGCTCTGGGGTCTCCTGGCACAGCCAGGGCTGCAGAAGCCCAGCAAAGTCAGGCACCCAGGCTTGGCAGCTGGCCTGGCCTGGCCTTGGCCCTGCCGGAGGGCCCCGCCCCGAGCCAGGACGGCGGCAGCCGTGAGCCAGGTGTGTGCCCGGCGGGCTTTACTTCACACCAGTCGAGTCTGGTGACACAGCCCTACGCCGCTGATACAGGGAGGCGGCAACACGGAACAGGCCCGAAATGAAGGGAGTCAGAGAGCAGGACCGACAGGCACATCAGGTCCCGAAGCAAGCCGTGGAACCAGTCGGGAAGGGCGGGGGCGCACGCCAGCGCCGGGCACAGCACGCGCAGAGGCCCCTCCTGGGCGCTTGGCTAGCGGGTGCACCCGAGCGAGGCACTGAACGCCGCGGAGCTGAGCGGGAAGCCAAGCCTGAGCCGGAGGGGCAGGGCCTTGGGGGCCTGGAGGCCAGCGTCGCCAAGGGAAGACGAGGTGTCGCCCAAGAATAGGGCGACCGTTCCCGGGGAAAGCACCACAGCGAGTCCCCCTGCCGCGAAGCCCTCCCCGAACTCCCCTAACCAGCACGCCCATCACGTCCCCTCCTGCAGCGCCTCTGAAGTCCTCCTGCCCGAGTGTCGTTGGCTGTGTTGTCCCGGCTGCCTTTTCTTGCACACTTTCCTTGCACGGTCATTCTGATTTCCAGGGAGAGCTGGAAGCCACACGCCGCCAGAGCCGGCGTTCACAGCGGCGGTTCTGAGCGGCCGGCCCACCAGAGGGCGCCCGCGGGCGGCAGCGCCTGCGTTTGCGAACCCGCCCCACAGACCCTCGGACTGCAGGGCCGCCTCGGGCGGTGCCAGGCCGCGGAGGCGCGGACTCGGCGAGGGGAGGGTCGAGGAGCACTCGCGGCCACGTCTGTAGCCATAATACACTGAGAACGTTTGAATTCGCTGCTCCTGTCCTGAGCACGTGCGGAGGAGCCCAGGCTGCTGCCGGCCACCGTCGGGGCTGCGGCCAGGGAGGACCGAGGGGTGCGCGGCTGCGGCCCAGGGGAGGGCGGAGCGCGCCGTGCCGCCCGCGGGGTGGTAAGCGTGGCCTGTCCCACTCTGTGCGGCGGCAGAGCTTGTGGGTTCGCCGGTGCCCAGGTGGGGGCAGGGAGGGGTCGCGGTGCCTCCCAGGGCAGGTCCCCCCGTCAGGCAGGGCCCAGGCTGGCAGAAACCATACCCTGGGAGGCTGCGGCCAGCCGTGGGGCACCAGCCTGGAGACGAGTCCGGCGGAGGGCGGCGGCCGGTGTGCAGGCCTGGGAGTGCGGCGCCCCTTCCGCAGGGGGTCATCAGTGTCCTGCGGCCCTCCAGGACGCCCCGCGGGTCATGACTGATGCTGCGTTGGGCAGTTTGAGGAGAAAGGGGTGACAGGCAAGGGCCCACAGGGGAGTGCCCTGGGACACGACACGGCAGGGCTCAGGAGGCGGCGCGAGCTCTGGGGCCCTCGAGCCACGCCCTGGGCTCCAGCATGGCCGGCTTGGCCGGGACAGGCCCCTCGGCGGGCCGGGCAGCCCCGTCAGGCGCGCCTGGGTTGTGCGTCACCCATGGCCTTCGCCGCGCTGGCCACAGCTGCTGGTCCCCATCGGGCCTGACCCAGGCCGCGGCGACGGCCCCGGTGGCTGGACTCGGAGTCCGACTCCCTGTCCTGCTGACCTTTCAGAGGGCCGGGGAGGTGGTGGGGCACACGCGTCCCGGAGCCAGGAACCCAGAACAGGGCTGTGGCAGCAGACAAGCGAGGGCCGGGCACCATGCTGGGGGCCTGCTCAGCCACAGCCCGGGGGCCCTGCGTTTTCCCACTGCCCGCCCTGGCCCTAACGGCTTTGCCCGCCACCTCTGGGGCTGGCAAGGGTACCAGCACGGGGGCACCGCGAACTGCCCCTTGCCTCCCTTGGGTGGTGTCGGGAGGACCCCGACTTCTGGCTGCCCTGCTGTCCCCCCTGCGGCTTCCCCACCAAAGGCACAGACACCACAGGGTCCTAAAATCATCGATCAAGTTTAATGCATCGTACAGAAGGAAAACTACGTTGGCATATTTAAGACAAAACACTCTCTATCCTCACTATCCACCGGACGGTCCTCCTCGGTCCAAAAACACTAACAGCCTCAAGACACGTCGGCAGCTACCCCTCCAGGGCCCGACCTTCCATAGCCTCCCGCGGCATTTAGAACAGATCCGACCCAATCCACCCAACAAAAGCAAACCAGCAGAAGAGGAACCTGAAGACGCTCCCGTCGCGAGCGTCGCAGTAACGCATGACCGGCCTCGAGAGTAGCCAATATATAAGATGTGGCCCCGGCGGCTCACTTTGCTCATCGATAAAAGAATATAAAAATCTTGTTCAACCCAGTGTTGAGTGTATTAAAATAGATCTGTATCGTACAGCACAGTTTCTCCCGGAGTTGTGGAAATGTCAAGAGGGGCCGCGCGGCAGGCAGCAGGGCTCCGGCCAGCCTTCTGGCGCCGCCCCTGCGCTGCGTGGGCGTGCGTGCCTGGGGCGGGCTCCGTGCAACCCACGCACGCGCGTGGTCGACACAATTGGGCACCGTGTGATATGCCGGGGCAGAGCCCCGGGCTCCTGGATGCTTAGCCGGTTGTGCTGAGTCCCCGGGGGGGCGAGGAGCTGGTGTGCGTGGGACGCTCGAGCCCCTCGAGGCCAGCAAGGTCCTCTCTCCCCTCTCTGCACCCCCTTCTTTAAAACTCAGCGGATGCCTCAGGCCGCCCAGGCCCCCGCCGAGGGCAGGGCTCCTCCCTCCGCACCTCAGGGAAGAGCCCACCGGATGCAGAGAAGGGGGCATTAAGTATCTCACAACTAAAAACGCCATACAAAACTGTAAAGTGAATTTTTGGCATCGTGTCTGTCCTGGCAGGAAGAGAGGACTGGAATACTTAGCGGGTCTCGGGAAGCAGAAATAAAAGGCTCCCGTCGCAAACTGAACGGTCCAACCTGGAACAGAGACCCGCAGACGCCTCTGAGCGGCGGCAGCTCCACCCCGCGAGGGGGGGGCAGGGCGAGTCCAAAAGGCGGCCCGGCGGCCTGCTGGCTTTGGGGCCCGGTGGCCTGCTGGCTTTGGGGCCGGCGCGGCTCCTCAGCCTAGCAACACTGGCGGGCGCCCGCCGGGGCTCTGGGAGGGCAGGCGGGAGCCCTGGGGCCCGAAGCGGGCGCTGGAGGACTACCTAGGCTTGCTACCCTCTTCTCCCGCCACGCTCGGCCCAACTACCCTACTACTCAGCTAACTGAGCCTGGATCCTCCTCGGCAGGATGCCAGAAGTGCACCTGCGGGGGCCGGGCCAGGCCAGGCCGCAGCACCCCACCTCCCGGGGCAGCTGCCCCCCTGCGCATGTGGAACGGGGCTGTGCAGGGGCCGGAGGCCTGGGCAGCCCCAGGACAGCCCAGCATGGGGGCCACCTGTGCCTGTCGCACCCCACCTGGCCCCCAGGTGTCCCTCGGGCCGGGGAGGTGCGGGGTGCCCCTCCCCCTGGCCGTGGCTCTGGGATGCATGTCTGGCTCCTTCTCTCCTGGGTCTGTTTTTGTTTTGTTCGAAATTCATAGTTTATGAATTAAGGCCGACAGAACCCCCAGGTCGCATGAGCAGGGTCCCAGTAACTCTCAGTGGGTGCAAAGACAGGTCCCTGCGGTCACTTGCGGTCCTGGGGATGCTGGAGGGCGGGGCGCATGGCAGCAGCTGAGGGCTTGGTCCAGGGCCCAGCCAGCAGTGGGGTGGGGCTCGTGGCGGTCACGGCCACCTGGAGCACCTGCTCGCCCCGAATCAGTCTCAGCAGGGCCCGGAGGCGGTCCAGGGAAGACTGGGTGCCCCTCCGGCGGGCCAGCAGGCTGCTCTTAAGCTCCAGGCATCTCTGTCAAGGGCAGACAGTTCGGAGGCAGGCTTCAGACAGGACCGGCCCGCGCGTCCCGGGCGACTGCTGCCCGCCCTCCTCCTCCCGGGGCCTCTCCCTTCTGGTGCCGACAACGGGAAGAAACAGGCAGCAGAGACACGGGTGAAGGGCCGTCAGTGTGCGGGGAGCCCTGCTCTGGGCACAAGTGGTGCCCTCGCGCGGCAGTGAGGGGCGTCCCGCCCCGGAGCCGCCCCTCCTCCCGCTGGCGCTCGCTGGCGCCCCTCGCCCGCCCCCTTCCGGCCTGGGTGCCCGCGGGCACACCGTCACTGAGGCCTCGAGTCACGAGCGCGGCGGCAAACAGCACCGGCCGGCCGTCTCCAGGCCCAGAGAAGGTCCGCGTGGGCCGTGGCCTCGTCCGCACCACGCCCGGCGCCCGCACCACCGTCACCGCAAACCCCCCACGGCCAGTCAAGGTCGGCACCGGCACCGCTGCCGCCTTCGTCACCTGCAGAGCCCTGTCCAGCCGAGCCCGGGAGACACCGGTTCGGGAAGCCGGGCCTTGCCGAGGTCACGGCCGCGAAGGCCGGAGCCGGCCTGTCCCTGAGCGCGGGAAGAACCGCCGCGGCGTCGGGACACACGCGGGCCGGGCGGCGCCGCGGGCCCAGCTGCGCCTGCCGCCGCACGCACCTGCACGGCCGAGGCCAGCTGCCGGTCGCGCTCCTCCAGCTGCCGCTGCTCGCTCTGCAGCTCCGTGCCCCGCCGCAGCAGCTTCTGCTTCTCCTCTTCTTTGACTGGGAGGGAGGGGCCGTGAGGCGGAGCCACGGGAAGCCCCGCCCCGCCCCGCCCCGCCCCACCCCGCCCAGCGGCCCCCGGCCTCACCCGTCTTGTGGGTGACGTAGGAGTGCACGACAGCCAGCATGCCGCTCCAGGGCACACCCTCGTCCTTCTTGAAGGCCTGAAGGCGGAGTGGAAGCGAGGGCTGTGTAGGCCCGAGGCTCAGCCCAAGCTGTGCCCAGGCCCGGCTGTTGCTGAGGAGCCCACGGGTCACAGGACGGAGCCCCACGCCGACGGGCAAGTCCACCGGCCTCCCGAGGTCCTCCCGTCGGCCCGCCTCCGCCCTCCCTGCCTGCCCACAGTAGGGGCCGCCGGGATGCCCAACCTTCTGCTGGCACTTGGGGCACAGCCACCCGCCCTTGGGCGCCGTCTTGAGGGGCGGGTGCAGGCAGCCGAGGTGGTAGGCCCCCGGGCAGGCGCCGCAGCGCAGCAGGTTGGCCCCGCGCCTGCAGGCTGCACAGAGCTCATGGTGCGCGAGCTCGCTCTGAAAGAGAAGGAGGGTCGGGCCAGGCCGGGCTGGAGCGGCTCGGAGGGCGGGCACGCGGGTCCTGGAGGGCAGCACTGCAGGCGGACCTGGACCCAGCAGCAGCCACGCGACCCCGAGGACAGGACTCCGGGGCCAACCAGGTCGTAATGCCAGGGGAATCCACACGGGTGGCACAGTGTTTTCACCCTCCGTGGCAAGACCTGGGTCCAGGTGTCAGGACAGGGACCAGCCACAGGTCCTATCCCTGGGGCTGCGGCCTGGCACAAGCTGCCCGGGACCCCTAACGGCTCATCTGTCCACCCTGGGCCCGAGACCCCTGAGTCACACACGGGTCTGCGCCCGTCCCGTTGCAGGACTGAACGTGAGACATGTGCGAAGCGCCCCACTGTGTGGCCCTGCGGCAGGGTGAGGGCACCGGCTGCCTCCCCAGGAGTTGCCACCTCCAGGGGGCTGCGCACCAAGGGTCTCTTGCATGGCGGTGTCACAGCCACGTGACCCGTGACCCGCGCAGCCGGCTCACTTCCCCTGTAGGCTGTGGCTCACCGGAGCCCTGGCACCAGAGGGCTCTCATCTGAGACGGCTGTGCCACAGGGCACTGGGCACTGGTGCTGTCCCTGGAGGAGGCACAGCACCTCAGAGTCTGGGTCGCAGAGCTGACGGCAGCATCCGGTCTGCTGCTTCAAAGCTGGGGCCAGCTGTAGGATGGCAGGGGCCCTCGTGGGGCCGGGCTCCCGCTCAGGATCCCCCCCGCCCTGTGCCACCTAGGCTGGGCACCAGGTCCCTGTGGATGAGATGCCAGGCTCACAGGCACCAGGTTCACCATGGCAAGGCTACCGTGCAAAATAACATGGCCTTCCCGAATGGGCTGGAGCCAACTGCCGGTGCATACAGAGGCTCGGCCAGTACAAGCACGCGGCTCCCCGAAATCCACTTGGAACGAGAACAGAAACGAGGTGAAGAACAGGCTTGGTAAGTCTCGAGGCCATACTGGGAACCAGGCCAGGGGAACAGGGGCAGTGTGAGTGGGCGGGGTGGTCTCACGGGGCCACAGAGATGTCCACGGGCGGGTGGGTGAGACCCTGGGGACCACCGTGCCCTGCAGGGTGAGCAACAGAGGCCCAGGCGGCCAGCTCTGCCAGCGTCACACAGCGAACGCGGCTGCCTCCGACAGGGCCTTTGCGGTTCCTGGAGTCCCTGTTCCCTGGAACTGGGCAGGGAGGCCCTGCCCAGAAGGAGGGGAGTGGGCTGGGGTGCATAGCGCTCTTGGCACTGAAAGCCTCGTACCCTACTCTGGGCAGGGAGCGGCCTCCCCGTGCTGGGCAGGACACACCCCACCCGAGGAGTGAGCCGGGCACCTACCTTCCAGCAGGGGTCCTCATTGGCTGGCACAGGGAGGAAGCGCGAGAACAGGTTAGTGGGCAATAGAGGAACAAAGGAAGGGCAAGCCTGGGTCCAGAATGCTGGTGTGGCAGAGTCCCCTCCGCAGGGCATGATGGGAACATCAGAAGACTGATGGGGGTCTCGTGAGTGCCCACCTGGGCACCGAGGGACGAAGGGCCTCTGGGCTGAGCTCGCCAAGGGTCTGTGCAGTGAGCCGCCCAGAGCCATCGCTCCAGAGACCCTGCCGCCCTCATTCCAGAACGTGGCGTCAGATCGCACACTTGAGCGACCACAGAAATGGCCGTCCTCGCAGGTCCGAGGGCAGGAGCCATGCCACCGAGTGTCGCGCAGCTCACCCAGGGCCACCAGGCCCCGAGGGACAGGCAGGTGCAGCCGTTTTGCAGTCCAGGAAACCAGGGAGGCACCCGGACTGTCTTTTCTATGCTTCTCTGACTGGCGATACCCAGCAGACGATCTGCTGAGCGTGCGTGGGGTCCTTGGTCCGCACAGCCCGGCAGAGGGCGGAGGAACCTCTGGGTCTCCCAGGTGTCCCGCATGCCAGTGCCAGGGCCCTCGTGGAGGGCTAGGCCAGCATCCCAGCACCCAGAGGGACGCACAGAGCAGACCCCAGGTCTGTGTACGAGGCACAAGGAGCGGCCTCTCCCCCGCCCGGCGCCGGCCCCGCCAGGCTGCCGCTTACCTCGTGCTGTGAGGAACAGGGGGTTGTTGAGATAGCTGGAGGCCAGCCGCTTCCTCTGCGGGTGCAAACAGAGCAACACCCTGTCGTCTGACCCTCTCCTCGGTGGTGCTGCCCCTTCCCGGGGCTCCCGATGCCAGCCGGGAGGTGGGTGCCACCCGGAGCTGCACTGCGCCCTCCCCCGAGAGCCTCCCTCCGGGCCCAAGTGTATGACACACGGATTGGGGCGAGGGCTGGACGGGCCCGTGTCCCAGCTCTGCGTGCCAGCTTTGCCACCGTCCCCACGCCCCCAGGAGCTCGAGCCTGCGGTGCCCCAGCCCTTCCTGCCCTGGCACCTGGGACCCCGTTTCCATCAGGACAGCAGCCCCAGCTCAGGCTCCACACAGCTGGCTTGCGCACAGACATCTGAATTCTAATTTAAGAATTTGGGGTTTAATTCTGAAGGGTGAAGGAGGAGACTTCACCCGGCATGGCGCTCCTGAGGGCTGCGGGAGGGGCACTGGCAGCACAGGCTCACCCAGGGCAGTACCCCTTGTCCGATCACTGGAGACAGTGGGAGGATGGGGTACAGGCGGGCTCTGCATGAGCAGGCCACTTCCTGCCTGCAAGTCGACTTTTATGTCCTATTTGTCCTGTTCCAGAGGCCCAGAGTAAAGATGAGGCAGCAGCTGGGTCAGGCACCCGTGTCTAGAGTTGGGGTGCCACCCCAGAAGGGGGACGTGGCTTTCCTGGGACACACATAGAGGGGGACAGTGGGCTCAGGACAAGCCGGGCGGTTACGAGATCAGAGTTGTGAGTGCCAGGCGGCCCTGGTCTCCCTCTCGGGCCACAGCGGGCTCCCCACTGTTACCCCCAGGCAGGAAGGACACACCACCACCACCACGTCGGAGCGAGGGGAAAAGAACCGCTTTGTGGCGCCCCTCTAAACTGTGGCTGGGCAGGCTCCATATGAGCCCGCAGGGTACCACAGGCGGGGACTCAATCCGCACGTGACTAGGTGCACCCACAGCCCAGCGCGGCCACCCAGCCCGGCCCGGAGCCCACCTCGGTCTCCAGGAGGCCGCTGTAGGCGGGGTTGGCGGTGCTCCTCCTCTTCCGCTCCTGGCGCTTGCTCTGGATTTCTGGAAGGCACAGACGCGGTGGTTACCGGCCCCCTCCGGCCCGGCTCCGGCTCCCGGGTGGGCCTACTGTGGTCTCCGGGGACTCAGGAGCCCCTGCCCCGAGCAGCCTCCACAGGCGCCCGGCACACTCACCCCCGAGCCCAGGAGTGTGCGCTGTGTATGCCGCAGACTCTTTGCCTAGCCTCGTTCTTGGCACCGGCTGGGCCCGCAGCCATCTGTGGGCGGCCGCCTGCCCGTGACCTTCTCTTCTCTCCCGAAGCTCCTTCTCTACACACTTTTAAGCATTACGCTGCGCCCTTCCTGGGAGGCACCATAGGCCGTCTTGGGAGAAGACGCGGGCAGATGAACACTCAGGTACCATGCGGCAGGGAAGAGCGTTTAAAAGGAGGGCTGTTTATACACACAATCCCTCACGTCTGGGAGAGCCCTGGTCTCTCCCTCCTCTCTAGTGCTAGGACACGGTTTGCTTCTGCGGGAAATGAGGTGGGGTCAGTTCAGCACGGGGAAGGAGTCGCCCGAGGCCGCCCAGCCGGTGTTAGGACCAGGGCTTTGTCGCGGGTCTTCTGTCCCCACCACCCCATGTCGCCCTCATGCTCCAGAGTAAGGTTCAGACCCTGGCTCTTTCTTCCCTGGTGCTGTTCGCACTCTGCTTTGCCCCACCATACCCCTCCGCCATGCTGCTCCTGCCTTGCAGCCAGCTCTCCATGGACTGAGTCCCCTGAAACCACAAGCCGTCCCAGCAGTGAGCGGCTCACTCAGACGGAAGCTCATAGCATCACTTCCTGCCTGGCACACGGTGGTGACTGGGACAGCGAGACAGGGCCCTCCACCGCCCCTGCCACCCACTCCACTCAGCTGCTACCAGCAAGGAAGGGCACCGAAGTTGGCACAGGCTCTTTCCTCAAAGGGTCGTGGAAGGGCCTGGCCACCTCCCGGCATGCTGGTCGGAGGGCTCTGATCCCCGCATGGCCCCTGGACCTGTGTGGCCGTGGGCCCTGCTTCCCACATGTTTCTAACTTGGCCTTATACCGAAGGTGGCAGGCTTGCTGGGCATGGCGGGCTCTCAGTTCCCACTTTTATTTACTTGTTTTGTCTGCTACTGAGGACAGAACTCAGGACCTTCACACTAAACTACATCCTCAGTCCTTTTCATTTTCATATTGAGACAACATCTTGCTAAGGTGCCCAGGGCTTAGCTTGTAATCCTCCTGGCGCATCCTTCCAGAGTGCTGGGATGGCAGGCCCACGCCACACCTGGCTCTGTTCTGGCTTTTAAGGAGAAAATACAACCAGTCTACTTTCTGACGTCCACGTGCCCTGGGGCATTCTCGCTTGGCGAACTGTCTCTGGAAGGCCAGGTGGGGTGGTGAGAACACACTAGGTGGGCAATCAGGAGGCCAGAGCTCCAGCCTCAGCCTGAGACTGAATGGCTGTGTGACCCTGGGCAAGTGAGCCAACCTCTGGCCTCAGCTTCCTGTGCTCTATGAGTTGGGGCTGGTGCTTCCTGGGTGAAGAGTCACTGGTCCCTGCTCTCACTGGGGAGACAGACAGCACCTCCAGAGTCTCCCCGGCCTGTCTACTCAAACTAACATTTCCATGCCCTCTGCAGTGTGGTGGGACCCAAAGCCCACAAGCCAGGCACACTCACTAACACCACGCGGTGCGTAGCTGGACTCCAAGAGGAAGGCTCCCATTCTACAGATCAACAAACTGAGGCACAGGGCTGCCCAGATGCTTTGGCTTGCATGTGAGTAAATGGCAGAACTGGACAGGCCAGTCACCACCTGTCTTTTCACTGTGCTCCCTCCAGAGTGGGGGCAGGAACCCAGGAGTCACCTTCAGGGGAAGAAGAAAGTGACCCTGTGGGGCCCCAGAGCACAAGGAGCCAGAGGGCATCATGGCCCCACCTGTCTCCGTGCACAGCTTCCGGGAGGAGGGCCACCCCTCGAGCTGATCTGCCCAACCAGCTGCTTCCGTCTGAGGCCGCCGGCGCCACCCTTACCTTCCAGGTGCTCTGTGGTGACCAGGCCGAGCGCTACCATGAAGGCGACTTTCTGCAGGAAGGAAGGGCTGGAGTCAGAGCGGCCTCTGATCGTGGCCTGACTCAAGGTGGCTGCAGGGCTAGGGCTCAGATGCCCGGCCTCCACGCTGCTGCTCAGACGGCAAGAAAGTGCAGGGGACCAGATTCCCTGGCCAGGTCGAGGGCCCCCGAGTAAGAGAGGGCTCCCCAGAAGGCTGCTGAAACACCGTCGCAGGCACACTGTTAGACACAGAGCCCACGCAGGCCGGGCAAGCCACGGCCAGAGCCTGGCGGCACAGCCCTGCCGCCACTCTTCACTATGGCTTACTCTCCATACGAAACCAAACAGCTGTGAACCCGACAGTGGGCTGCCCGTGCCCCACCCCCGCCGCGCTGCTTCCTTCCGAGACCCCGCTGTGAAGCTCGTCTTCGGGGCTTCTCCAGCCCTCATGTCCGGGTGCGCTCCAGCACCTGCCTATGTGGATCTAGACCGACGGGACGTAGTCTGACTGGCTCTGACTTCACACGGGGCCGGCACACAGCGTGTAGAGCTGTGGCACATGGCCGCTTTCCACCGCTGCCCCTCAGCCCCAGCCCTGGTGAGGCCTTCGTGGGTCGCGCTCTGCCTCAGTGGACGGCGGGGACCACGAGCCGGGGTCACACTGGGCTCTTGCTTCTGTCCTTTACACACCACAGACGCTGCCCCTGCGGTCTGGAGCCCGTCTTGTCACGGAAACACCACAGCAAGGTGCCCTGCTTCCCCCCAGAGAGACTTGCTCCGTCTTCGCTCCTGGAAGACAGTGTTTCCCCATTCCTGAGAAGCCGGGAACGTTCCTGGTGTGTCTCAGCGCTGACTGCTTTCCCATGGTCCCTGGAGTGTCCTTTAAGAGGGAGGTTAAAGTCTTTGTTTCAGTTCAGTTTTGTAGAATCATCTTTCTAAGTCGAAGTGTCAGCACATTATGAAAAGTAGGGACATTAAGAGTCAATGGGGTGACTTGATCTCTAGAAATGGGGACCCCAGGTCTGGAGGGAACATCTTGGCCTGGAGGAGCAGCAGTCAGTGCAGGCTGTGTGTGGCCACCTGGCTCGCAAGTCACTTCCGGACCCCACAGCTGCATGGACAAGGCCCGGAAGACGTGGGCCTCTAAGCAGACACTCTTGCTGCACCCGGCTCTGGTGGGCACGACTTCCGGCACTGGCGAGCATGGATTCTCAGCTACACGGAAGACAGAATCAGATACAGGGGACGACCATCGCCGCTGTCCACTCTCCTTACAGGGTCCGAAAGCCGAGGTCCCCGTAGAGGCCCCCCAGATGTTACCATCAGCAGAGAGTTCTTGTGCACTCGGGGCAGGAAACTTCCAAAGCTAACCGTGGGCTGTGAATGCCAGCAGCTTCCTGCTCTTCAGTGTAGCTGCCCCTTGCCGTCTGTCCTGCCACCAGGGATGGTGGCCCGGACTTCTCAGGGCTCCCCGGACTTGCCAGCTGAAGCCACCTCAGGCTGTGCCGGCAGCTCAGCACACACCATGCGAACAGGCAGGGACGGGCCACCCGGAAGAGGCTTTTTTAGAGCTTGTGGTGCAACGTGAGATAGCACAGCGAACGGATGGACGGATGGACGCAGACTGGGCTGCGAGGGCTGTGACCTGTACCTGCTGCAGCACAAGCCAACATCGGACAGCCGGGTTCCGAGGAATAAATGTACTCCTGAGGGTCACTGGGCCCCTCTCCTGCTTCCCTCCTGCCCGTGAACCTTCTCAGCAGCAGGCCAGTTAAGAGCAGGCTCAGAGGGCCCTGCGAGGGCGGCGGCTGGCCACACATCACCTCTCGGCGGCACAGGCCGGCTAGGAGCCGCCACATGGGGCCGCAGAAACATGCTGCCTGGGGTTGAGCCACGGCCCAGGGCACCGGCAAACCCAACGCACCTCGGCTGTGTCGTTTCCTGGGCTATTTCAGCGCCATCTCGGCACCTCTGGGCAACCCCGGCTTCCCATGCCGGAAGCCACTCTACTGGCAATTTCCACTTCTTTGCAAAAACCGATGTCTCCCAGCCAGCCCGGGCTCCAGGCTGGCTCATCCTGGGAGGTTTCTGGATGCTGCCGCTCAGCTTCAAGGCTCACGAAGATACTTCGCAAACAGGGTCCATGGCGGGCAGGCCTGTGCGCATGCCTCTGCCTGGGTTGTAACTACAAGTTCTGTCGAAGCCATTGTGGTATTTGTGCTAATTATATAGTTAGACGTAATTATACTAATTGTAAAAATGCACAATAATCAAGTAAGACACACTCTCAGAGCACAAAGAGAATCCACCCTGCACACCTCAGATGGGCGGAAGCGCAGCACAGCCTCAAGGGGGATTGTGGGGTGCAGCGAGCCGGCCTGGGGCCTCCCGGGCCGAGGAGAGACCGGTTCACACCGTGGCCTCATGAGCAGCCGATCTCCCTGGCCTTGTGCTCACAGCGAAGGACAATCTCCAAGCCACACTCCTGCTCGAAGACATCCTGCGGCTCCCCGTCACCTAAGGAACAAGGTCCCCCAGCCGCCTGCGTCCAGATCTTCCAAGATCAGACCTCGATCGGCCTTTACGCCAGACCTACACATTCACCACTGTGGCCCAACAGGCCAGCAGACACCCCAGCACCGCACGAGGCCAGCAAGGTGACCCTCTGCCCAGGCCCTGGCTCCTGCCTCCTGCTGGTCCCTGCTCTCTGCTGCCTGCGTCGTCTGCACCCTCAGGCTCGCAGAAGGAAGTCCGGCCCTCGACTCCTGCAGCTCTGATGCCATCGGGTGCGTGCCAGTCCGCACTGGAGTCCCTGGCGGGCAAGCCTGCCACCCGCAGAAGGTAGCTTCCTATGGTGGGGACCGTACCTGCTGTGGGGGGGGGGGCAGGTGGAAGACACCGAGCACCCAGACAGGATTGCCAGGCGAGGAGTGAGCAGCAGGGTGGGCCAGGCCTGAAGGAGCCAGGACAGCCCAGCACAGCCCAGGATGCCACCCACTGCGGCCGGAGCCCAAGCTGCTGCCGCTCTCGACTGCAGGGGCTATCGTGGGTGTAGGGACAACAGCTCCCTATGAGACCTCTGTGCCCACCGTTGGGGGCATCTGGGGAGGGAGTGGTGCGTGTGATTTCTGGAAGAGTCTCTGGGTCCCTTGGGAGACTGGCCTGAGGTGGCAGCTAACTTTGAGGGACCCGGGGCCCTGGTCTGGCCACAGCAGAGGGCAGGCAGGGTTGCCTGAGGGCCACGTGTGCCCAGGCAGTACTGCTCACCTGGGCTGGGGTGCCGAGGATAGATGGGGACCACAGCCAGGGCTCCTGGAAGGAGGCTATGCCCCCAATCTGGAGCTTAACTGACACGGGAACCCCCTGGCACCCCTGCAAAGAGGGCTTGCTGCTCCATTCACAGCTGAGGAACAGGCGACAGCCCGGCCCCACAGCGGCACGCTGGCAGTCCTGCACCAGGCGAAATGGTACTGGGCACTGTGCTGACCACCGCCCCACACTGCCATGACCCCTGCTCACCCCCAGGATGGACGGCTGAGACCTCACTCACGGGGGCCGGGGTGAATTCCCGGAAGGCCGCTCGGGGGGGGCAGCTATGCCAAGGCAGTCAAGACCACCCCCGCCCGCCCTGCACCCCGCCCTGCACCTGACCCGGAGCCAGGGCCCCGCAGGGCTGCCCTACCTCAGGGTTCTCCTGGCTCGGAGCTCGGTCCTCCTTCCTTTTGGTGGCCTGAGCTGCCCGGGATGGCGCCTCCGAGGGTGGCTGGGGCTCTGCTGAGCTCTCAGGCTGCGTCTGGACTTGAGGCTGGATAATGATGACCTGGGGAGGTGGCCGAGGGGTGCGGAAGGTGAGGATGGAGGGCCTGGGGGTGCACGCCCAGTGCCCACCTGACCAGGGCCTGCGCCTCCCAGCAGCCCTTTCCACCGTGTGAGGGTCTGAGGAGCGAGACAGCCTGGGTTTAAATCCTGCCCCGGAGTTTTTCAGAGAAGCCACTGTGCCTGCTTGAACCTCAGCTTCCTCACTGCTTAAACCACGCCAGTGCCCGCTGCCAGGCAGGGCAACCCAAGGGCAGGTAAAGGTGAGACGCTCAGGCGTGCCCCTGGCCTGAGACCCGAGGTCAGGAGGCAGAAGGCTGGGTCGCTCCCCGCCTCTCACTTCTTCCTTCTGGACAAGACATGGGGACAGAATTATTTTTTATGTAGCCAGCAGTTCACCAGAGCGGTCACCCGACCTGATCCAAGCCAGGAACGGCCTGAACTGTTTTGCGTTTTATCTCCCTCAGAACAGGTGTGGACTGTTTTAGGGATTCCAGCCTTTTAAGCTGTAAGAGGAAAATGTGTTGTTTTTCTGCTGGCTGAACGAAGGGCTTCGTTCTTTGTATCACATTTTTCAAAATATCGAATTCTCTGTAGAGAAAAACAAGATGCTCTTTTTTAATGTTCCTGGGAAGAAAAAAACATTAAGTTCTTCAGAAAAAAGGGCTAAAACCTCCCAGAGCTGGTCACAGGGCCAGGCTGGGTAGAGGTGGAGGGAAAAGCTTCCCAGCATGCACAGCGGCCTGTCCGCACCTACAGAGCGAGTGTGGGGCCAGGTGACACTCGCCAGGTGCCTTCCTGACCCAAGTTGACTCCTGGAGCTCTGAGAAGCCTGTACTGCCAGTTGGGTAGAGGGCAGACTTGGGGCACCAACGTCTGGGCTGGGGAAACTGAGGCCACAGAGAGAAACGGCAGTTTCTTTGCCCCCAAAGGCCCAGAAAGGAGCCCCAGGGGACAGGGAAAAGATCTCAACTGGTGTTCCACACCTGGGCCAGAAAGAAGTCAGGGACTGTCAGAGCCTCCAGCTGAGACGGGGAGGAAGGAGCACACCCTGTCACCTGACCGTCCCCCAGTGCAGCGGCTGACTCGGCCACCGGCCCCTCCTGCTGCCCCGTCCGCTCACCCAGATGCCAACTGTACTCATCCCACCACCCACTGCATTCATCCTACTCACTCTTCACTTCCGGTTGCCTGCCACACCCCGTCCATGCCCACGCACGGCTGGGCCGCCCCACCCCGTGCCACGGCTGGCACTCACCTTGCTGTCGGCACTGATGAGGAGGGGCTGCACTTTGATGCTGTCACTGACCACGGGCACGGCGGTGCTGGGGGCGATGGCGGCGGCATTGCTGGGGGAGGGGGAGATGATGGCGTAGGCCACCCCGGCACCGCTCAGCGGCGAGGCGACGGCGGTGGGCTCGGCGAGGGCCTGGGGTTGGCTGCCGGGCGTTGGCACATGGCTGACAGTGTTGTTGGCGGTGGGGAGGGCTGGGCTGGGGTTCTTGATGCTGACCACAGTGCCCTTCTGGAATGTCGGGGGCTGCTTGGGTGGCCGGTCCCTGCCTGGGGCGACGGGGAGGCTGTCTGGGATCAGAGTCTTTGGCCTAACCTGGGGAGAGGGACGGGTGTACGGTCAGAAGTGCAGGAGGGCGGGGAGCACGGCAGGCCCACTTAGGAAAGCCAGGGACCTGCACCTCCCCAGGGGCACGGCCTCGACCGGGGGCCCCCTGCCCGGCACCCACTGACTGCCACAGAGCTCGGGGCTGCCATTCCCAGGGACAGGGAGCAGGGACGGGCCAGGAGGGGAGAGGGCCCAGAAGGAGGCGGAAGGCCAGCAGGCTGCATCGAGTCCCTGAGCACAGGGGCCTCTGGAGTTAGACTGAGCAGGGCCCAGAGGCCGGGCTTGGCTTCCGTGGAGGGTAGGGGTGGAGCTGGCTGTGCGCCAGAAACCACCGAGCTGTGCCTGGGCAGGGCACAGAGGCGCACACAGGAGTGCACCTGGGCAGCAGCTGGCACAAGAGGGCCAAGCCAGACCTCCAGTCAGGGCGCATGGGCCCAATCCTGGCTCCTGCGGGACTATGTGCTCTTGGGGACACCCGGGTGCTCCTGGGTCCAGGTCCTCACCTGTACACCGGGGTGGTCGCAGACAGGTGACCAGATGCCCAGCAAGGGGCAGCTGTCACCAGAGTCCTGTCTTTACAGCCGGCACAGCAGCAGGCCCCGGAACACACCCAGACCCGTAAGGGAGCTCCCCCATCCCATAGGCCCACACAAGCACCGCCTCCTCAGAGACAGCGACAGGGAGGCGGGTCCCCACCAGCCACCCTTCAGGGTGTGGTCCTGGCCATTCCCCAAGGCACCAATTGAGGCACAGAGACCCGGCCTAGGATGGCCGGTGTGATGGCCAACTCCCACGTGCCCTTGTACTATCGCTGACACCTGATGGGACAGAAAGTTCTAGCCAGCTCTGCAGGGCCCTGAGTCGTGGGCAGGTCACCGTGGTGTGGCATGTCTTTGGTCAGCAGGCACCAGGCTATAAACTCCATCCAGTGCCTGGCACAGAGTCAGCCCTGGGTTCTAGTGGCTCTGTGGCAGCCTCAAGGCTGAGGAGTGATACGGGCATGGGTATCAGCGCCTCTGTAAGAGAAGCCTCCAGCCCAGGAGGGTGGGGGCCAGGCGACTGTCCCAGTGTAGAGTCCACGGGGACCCTGCCCAGAAGCCAGGCACCTGCCCACACCGGGGCTGCCGTCCGAAATGGGTCCCCTGTCAGGAGCTCCTTCAGTGCCTGGATTGTGACCCGGAGTCAAAGAGACAAAAACGCAAGAAGACACAGGAGCAGAAAGAGCCCAGGACAGAAACACAGTGTGCCAGACACGGTGCCCGCAATGAATGTGCAGCCACATGCTCTTCCGCACACTCGGCCTCGTCTGTTCGATTTGAAAGGAATTCTGGCCCTGGCCCCTGACCCGGGCGGCGACCTCTCACTGTGTGAAAACCCAGGCCCTCCCCGTGTAAACCTGTCCGAAGGTGTCCTCTGATGGACGGCACAGGAGGCCGAAGAGGGACCCAGCTCCTGACTGAGACCGTGGGCACACGCAGGGCACCCTGGGGTGCCCAGTGTCGCTTACCTGAGGTAGCACGGCCGCTCCTTGCCCGGCCAACCTCTGCAAGGAGCTGACCTGAGGACCCGTGACAGGCACTGCAGTGATGCTTCCCAGAGCCTGCAAGACAGAGAGGCTCGCTGAGCCCACGGCAGCGCTGGGGCGCTCGGCCGTCCGGAAGGCGACAAAGCAGCCCTTGCTCTTCCGTTCCTTTCTCTTCCTTCTTCGCAGAGGTGGGGGTAGAACCCAGGGCCTTCACCGTGAGCTACACCCCTAGCCCTTTTCTTTTTCATTTTGAGACAAGGTTTCATGAAGTTCCTAAGTTGCCCAGTCTGGGCTCAAATGCCATCTTCTTGCCTTAGCCCCCCACGATGCCAGGATTACAGGTGTGTGCTACCATGCCCACCTCACTCTTCCCTTTCTTACAAGTCTTTTTATAAATCACAAGGATAAATCACAAAATAATCTAGTTTCATTCAAGAAATTTTTGGGGGAAAGAAAAAGAAAACCATCATATTAGCTTCTTTTGGTGCTGTCTTATGCACCGAGACAGAATTCTGTAACCTTTTTTTCTACTTTTACTTAGGAACCAGTGAGATTTTCCAGTGTCACTATAAATTCCATCAATCATCCTTTCATGGATGTGGATTCTTCAATTTAGCAAGCGTGATGGTATTTCCTAGCTTATTGTAACACACACACACACTCACACACTTTCTCTTTGTCCTAGATAGTAAAGTTTAAGCCCTTTCTTTTCCTGTTAATAAATAATGCTGCAATTAACACCTCTGTGGATGAAATCACCACCACATCTCAGCCTATTTCCCTAGGAGGGAGTCCAAACACAGGGGTTTACAAGTCACAATGTGAACATGTGGGCACACTTTTCAGGCCTTGGCACTTATCCCCACTGGGGTGCTGGTGGGGCATGCCCTGAGTGTAACCTAAATGTCCCTCAACTCCCAGCAACCCTCACGGGGGACACCCCAGTGCATCATGGGACGATCACAGGGTGGGCACTGCAGTGGGGAGGTAAGAGGTGACACCTGCAGGACTCCAGGCCCACAGAAGGATGTGTTTGGGATGCTCCCGTATCCGAAGTCTCCATCCACGGCCCAGAGGGAGAAGCAGTTCTACAGGACCAGGTCTGGACCCTACAAGCCTGGGAGATACATGGAAGAGGTATCTCTCACCCCAGGCCAGTGACCAGCAAGATTCTCTCTGAAACTCAAACATAAACCCTTTTTTTTTGAGACAGGGTCTCGCTTTGTAGTTCAGGCTGGCCCTGAGCTCACTATGGAGCCCAGGCAAGCCTCGAACTCAGCAATCCTCCTGCCTCTGCCTCCCGAGTGCTGGGATTACAGGCGTGAGCCACCACACCCGGCACTGTGGTATGTGGTATTGATGGCTGGTGGGCGTGAGCCACCACGCCCAGCATTGTATGTGGTTACTGGGGATTGAACTCAGGACCTTGCGCTTGCAAGGCAGGTGCTGGAACCACTAAGCTAAATCTCTGGCCCAGACGTAAACACTTTTAACAGAAAGGTTAGCAAATCAAGTCCAACACCAATGCACAGCAAAGTGTATCATAGACAAGTCAATACATACAAGGCTTCTTTATCACTCAAAACCAGTCAGTACAATATGCTGTAATATATGGAAAGTGAAAAATCACATACTCACCTCAGTAGATGCAAAAAAAAAAAAAAAAAAGGCTAAAACCATAACAAGGTTGCTGGATATAAGAACAATATATGATACTGGCCACCAACATTCAGCAATGTTGAAATACCATTTACAACAGCATTAAAAAATAACAGTAAGAAATACGTATGGATAAATCTGAATGGTAGCCAAATAAAACCTGTACACTAAAAACTTCCAAATACTGCTGAGAGAAAATGTAAAGACTTGTGTACAGTAAAATATACCATAACCATGGAGTACAAGGCTCCACGTGAAGATCTCAAGTGGATCTACACATTTAATACAACCCCCATCAAACACTCAGCAGGCCTTTTTTTCCTTGTGGAAATAAGATACTTTAAAATTACATATTGAATTATGATGGACCTAGAATAACCAAAACATCTTGGAAACTATACAAACAATAACCAAGAGTCACTACCTGCTCTGGGACCTCCTGTGAGGCTACTGTAGTCAAGATGGCATGAGGACCTGGGGCTGCGATGCACAAATACAACCCTGGATCAACGCAGTCCAAACTAGATGCATAGAGTCAATTTTATCCAAGACCTGCAAAGACAATCTCACGGGAGAAAGGCCCGTGTCTTCCTAAATGCTATGAGGACAAGGATGTATCCATATATTAAAAGCAAAACAAAATTTCAAGATAGGCGCAGTACCACTTCAGCTAAATCCCCGGTCAGCAAAACAGAATTTCAATCCATACCACCAACCGTACTTTAAAAAATAACAAAAACAGCCGGGCGTGGTAGCTCATGCCTGTCATCCCAGCACTCGGGAGGCAGAGGCAGGAGGATTGCTGAGTTCGAGGCTTGCCTGAGCTACACAGTGAGCTGAGGGCCAGCCTGAACTACAAAGCGAGACCCTGTCCCAAAAAAAAAAAAAAAAACTGATCAGAAACCTAAATGTAAAGACTAAGACTAAAACATTTCTAGAAGAAAATATAAAAGCTTTAGACTTGGCTTAAGATACAATAACAAAGACATAATTCATAGAGGAACAAATCAGTAGACCAACAAAATTTAATACTTCAATGAATAAACAAACTTGAACAAAATTTTCTCCTGATCATGAGAAAAGAGCACTAGGAGAAGGTAAATAACGTCGAAACCCTGGGGAAGGATCACACGAAATGACCAAAATCTTACAAACACCTGACCGGAGCAAAGAAAAAACTCTAGAAATGTAAAAATGTGAAAACAAACCAGCTGTTTAAAAAGGGAAGCATAGATCGGAACAAGCTACTTCTCTATGGAAGATATATGTAAGGCAAATAAGCAGAAGAAGATACAGAGCATTATAAAGGCAATGCAACTTCATTACTTCCATGAGATAGGACTGTGCACCTCTTCTGACGGCTCAGCGCTGGCCGGAGGCAGGGCCGCTGGAGCGCTTTGCGCTTCACTGCTGCTGGGACAATAAAGCGGTCCAGCGGCCTCCGAGAGCCGCTGGGCAGCGCCTCAGGAAGTTCGGCGCTTCTGCTACGGAGCGAGTGTGCCCCCTTGGCGGCTGAAATCCCAGTGAGTCCCTGTATGATCTGATTTGGGGCCGGGGGCTTTGGAGATCACAAGGGTAGTGAGCTTTTTCAGTGTTCTTACAAGGACAGAGCCTCCCTTCTTCCTCTCTACCCGCCTCTGCCACATGAGCACATGGAAAGGTGCCCATCCGCAAAGCAAGGGGGCGCTGCCTTGGCAGTGAAGCACCTGGCACCTCGATTTGTACCTCTGGGGCTTCAGAACTGTGGAGATAATGTGTCTACTGCTTAAGCTGCCCAGGCCTGGGATTTCCGTAGCAGCGGCTTGAACTGGGAAGGTGTTTGGCGGAGGATCCGGCCAGATCCACCCGGGCCTCTTGCGGGGCCGGAGCCCTGCTGGCCACACGGAGACCTGAAAATGGACGCTCGCCACCACTGGGGCGACCGGTGTGCCCAGCAGCTGTGTGGACCCAGGGGTACCACAACACAGGAGGCAAGCGCAGTCGGCTGCCAAAGGGCATCAAGAGGGGCACCTTCGAGCCCAGGGTCCCGCTTCTGCCCCTCCCCGGCGCACAGCCCCGGGCGGAGTGCAGATGAAAGCGCCTCCCTTAGCCTTGAGTCTGACCTCAGTGGTTTCCACCCGGAATGCCCCAGCCCCCCCAGGTGCTGGCCAGCTCTGGGCTGCCCACTCTGCTTCTCGGGGCCCCCGAAGCTGCGCCAGCCGTGTTCCTCCACGTCTTTATAAACCGCTCATTAACAACCCCAGAAGACATTTCATTTGGCCAGGGCTGACCTTTCTGCTCCAAGCTGGAATTTATTGAAATAGCAGAAATAATCATCCCAGAGCCGATTTCATGAGCTCTGGGTACTTTACAGCCTAGCTTTTGTCAGATAAATGAGCTCCTGATGACTGCGTTTACAGCTCTACGCATTTTAATAGGGGGGAAAAGGGCCATAAAAGTCAAAGATAACTTCAAATTTTCCTGCATTTGCTGAGTTCTGCTGGCAGCCAGGGAAATACTGGAGACGGCTTCCCTCCTCTGTAGGGACGGACAGTCCCGGGCCAAAGTCTGCCGGGCCCTCTCTCCAAGTCCAGCCCGGAGCCCCAGGCCTGAGCAGGGCACACCGGCTTCGGAACGTGTCCCCAGAGATCAGAAAGCAAAGGCCTGGTCCCAGAGTGACCTTAGGAGGCAGGGCCTGGGGGAAGCCTGCCGCTGCTGGGGCGCCCGTGGGGCAGCAGGCGCTCGGTCTCTTCCCTTCTTCCTTTTGTTTCCCGGTTCCTGAGGGGGTGGTTTGTCCTCGCTATTGCCATTGGCAGCCTGGCCAAGGCCAACGCGACCTGAACTGAAGCCATGAGCGAAGTGAACCTCTCTCCTCAGTTTTCTCACAAGCTGCTCCAAGTCCTCTCAGGTATTCCGCCATGGTGGCAGGAGGCTGATTAACGGGCCTTCCCTGGCCCCTGGCGCGGCACGTGCTCCCATGCCCTTCGACCTTCAGCCAGGTGCACACAGGGAGCAGACAAGGGGAAGGCCTGGCAGCCTCAGGACCTGGTGGGCAGCTCAGCAGCTTCCCTAGAGACGGTCCCCGGGCCCTCTCTCCAAGTCCAGCCCAGAGCCCCAGGGCCACCTTCCCCTGGCTCCTTCCTGTGCAGCCCCCCGGGCCCTCCAGCACTCATGGTCCGGCTCCTTCTGCGCCTGCCTGGTGGCTCCCCGACTTTGGGTGCCCCGTGGGCCACCCGCACCCCATCATTCACCCAGCAAACACCATAGGCCGCTCACAGGAACCGCACCACTGCTCTGCTCGGCTGCTCCCCCCGCTTGGAGGCCAGGGACCCCAGCATCTCATGTCCCCCACTGTAGGACGCTAGGCTCCTGGAGGTGCCAAGGCAGGTGGAAGATAGGCTTGGGGCTCCTTTGTACCCACCAATGCAGCCACCTGGCGCCCTGGTCCAACAAGCATCCTGCACCCTCCCCCCAGCCCAGGCCTTACCCTGCCACCAGCTTGGCCTGGCCACAGGGAAACCTTCCTGCTGGGGGGCAGGCCTCAGCCGTGTTCCAGGCCCACTCCTGGGGGTGTGACCACCCGGGGCCTGGAGCACGTCAGGGTGTCCCCAGAGCAGACAGGGAGCGCCCAGCTCATGTGCTGGGCGGGGCAGGTCCTGGCCGGGGCGGGAGACAGCTGGTCCCTAAGTCTGGCCAACTTCCCCAGCCCGACCCGCCACCCTGGGTGGCAGCCGGCTTTATGCAGGTGGCATTCGGGACGTCTGAAGCTACACTACCAGGGCCATCTTGTTGGGGGTTACGATGACCAACACCTGCCACACACGGCGTCCCATCTGGCCCGGGAATGCTGGTGTCCAGAGTGACGGAGGGGGCGCTGGCTGTGACAGTCTAAGGGACACCTGGCTCTCACGCTCCCATGGCCCAGACTCCTGTCCACGTCTGCAGGAGGCTGAGCTCCGCGATCGCATGAGCATCCAAGAACCATGACCAGGCCGCCCGATGGTCACCACACACACCTGTCCTCCGAGACCCACCATAGCTGGAGACCAGCACCGGAGAGAAGGTCAGAGTCACAGTCACAGCTCGAGGACACAGTGCGAAAGGAGGTGCCTGGTGGGTCCCCACTGGGGGGAGGGGAGGGCGTCCTTGTGGATGCCGCATCCTGGAACTCGCAGCCCAGGCTGACTCCTCCTGGTGGCGCAGTCCAGCATGGGATACCGACTGCCGGCAGACCGAGGCCAGCCGGAAGAAGGCCACGCGGAAGCGGACACAGTGGCCAACTTGCGGGAGACCTGAGGATCAAGCACACGTGGATCTAAAATTTGCTGGGGGTGGGACGGCTGAGAAAGGCAGGGCAGGGTCAGCCCCGCAGGACGCCCCGTGGTCCTGGACGGCAGCCTCCATCCGGGCCCGGGCCTGGAGGCCTCTCAGGGAGCGGATGCCCAGGAACCCCCCCCATGCTGGGGCTCAGTTTCCTCATCTGAGAAACGGGAGCACGGTTTCTGAGGACCAGAGAGTAACGCCGAGGGGACCCATGAGGCCCATCAGGGCAGGGACAGCGCTGGCAGGAGGGAAACAGGAACCCCCAGCTGGCCAGGCTACAGCACGACCTCCTCACAGTGGCACGCTGGGTGCCAGCCCCACTCGGGGCTCCTTGGTCCTCTTGGCCGACGTCGAAAGACACAGGGAGGACCCTCTTCCTGACAGGTCGCGGACAGAACTCTACAGAGGCCTCTGGGTGACAGCCACGCGCCCGACTCCGGCTTCCCCCTGGCCACAGCCACCCGCTCTGTCCCACAGCCGCCTGTGCAGGGGCCGGGATGACGTGTGGAAGACCCCAGGTTCCCCATGGCTTCCCCATGGGGTCGCTAAATGGGGCTCCCCGTCCTCACTGCTGTAATCCGGAAGCTGGCTCTCCAGGTCCTCGGTCCCCGGGTGTCTCCGCACATCTGCCCAGGGTGCCACCAGACGGGCTCCCCTGGGAGACGGGCTCCCCCGGAGGACGCCAGGGAAGACTCTGTCTCACAGGAGCCCGACTTCCCTGCCCTCCTCTGTCCATCGTGAGCGCCCAGCGAGCTGGCGTGGTTCTGTGAGACCACAGCTAACCAGGCTGAGGGGCGGCACAGACAGAGCGCTCAGGGCCGGCCCAGGCAGCTGGGGGCCCAGGTCATCAGGGAGCGGGGCTCCTGGGGCGAGGGCCGTGGGGAAGGCCCCAGAGGCAGCGCCTTCCTGTCGCCTCCACGCCCCGAGCCAACGTGCACGGAGCTTTAATTGTTCCCAAGGCTGACAGTTTCCTGGGTCTTCACGGAACTGCTGTGATGTTCCTTTCGGCGAAGATGACACACAAACTCCCACGTCGGCGCCTGCTGATAAATATTAACACAACACAAGCACTGCCCTGGCTGTCATGAAGCCAGTTTACTACTCGCAGGTGAGACCCCACAGCCACCTTCGTCCTGGTCGGGCTGGCGTTGGGTCGCTCAGCCTGTCCTCTGCACCCCAGGTCGGCGCCCACTGACCCCCACTGTCTACGCTGTGCCACTTGGAGCAGTAGAGACCCAGGGCAGCACAACAGGGACGGGAGGGGCAGCCGAGGCAGGGGGCACCCAGGTGTGTTAAGAGCTGGTGCCAGCAGTAGTCTGCTCAGGGTGGAGGGGAGGGGCTACAGGCCCAGCTGGGAGGCGGCTCCCCAAGAGCTCTGTCCCCCCACGACACCCGCGGTCCCGGTGGCCCTGACTGCGCCTGGACTGGCAGAGCCAGCTGTCCGGGCCACTCAGCCAACTGCAGATGCCAGGGAGGGGAGGCCACTCCCACTCCGAACACGCAGAGCACCGCGAAGCTTGGGCTGACATTTGAACACCCTTTCGGAGGCCCTCAGTGTGGCCAAGTGGCTTAATTATCTTGAAAAGGTACAATTTTATGCTATTTAGTAGGAAATACACACTCTAAATGGCACTGTGGAGTAAGGATCGGGGCTGGGATTGAGGGGTGGGCAAAACTGGGGCCACAGAGTCCCGGAAACCCCAGCAGTGGGCCGGGCGCATTCTGGAAATTTCCGCACAGAAGCGGTGGCCTCGGAAGTCATGCTGGCCCTGCGGTGGAAGGGGTCCCCCCAGGACCCCAACTGGCACACCGGGGGACTGCCAGCTGCCGGAGGGGGCTTGCAGCGGCAGACGGGGACAGGAAGGAGGTGTCACCCCAGGACCCGGGTCTGTTTCTGTCCTTCCTCCGTGCGGTGGGACAGCAGAGCAGAACCTGGCCCTGCAGAGGGCACACGGGGCGGTTCCTGCCTGAGCGGAGCGCAGTGAACAGCCACGCGGGACGTCTAATCTCGGCGAGACTCGCAGATGTGCCCTCCCCCGGGCCCAGCCTCATCACCTGCCACCCCCACTACCCCCGGAATCTGGTTTAGGGAACACGTGTCTGTACTGACACTCTGGGAAGCCGGGACGGCCCAGGACACGCTGCTCCGTCCCACAGGCTGCAGGGAGTTAGCTTCCTGCCGCCCCCAGCCAGTGCCCCTCTGAGCGCGCCCGGGCCTGCTAGACTGCCCCGTGTACTGCGTGTCTTGGTCCCGGTGGTCAGGCCGGGTCTTCTGGGGGCAGCCTGGAAGCTGCCAGCGGCCAGCGGCGTCCAAGGCGGCCACGAGGCCCCCCCACTCTTCCCAGCCCGTGAGCCTTGCGCTCCCACGGTGCCCCAGCAGCCCCGACCTGTCCCCAGGTCCACGCCTCTGAGCCCCGGACTTGCATGGTATCCCAGGGGCACCTCGCCTCCGGGCGCCACAAGCCCCTGAAGGTGGCCGATCTGAACGTCAAAGGCACAGTGAGACAGAGTAACTACCTCTTTAGTGTTCTAAAAATTAATTACAGGATGAAATGATAGTTACAGTACAATTAGGAGCTGCGATTTCAGTGTACGTAAATTCCATCTCCAAGGAAAACTACTTAAAAAGGCAAGTGCTGCCGGGCATGGTGGCTCACGCCTGTCATCCCAGCACTCGGGAGGCAGAGACAGGAGGATTGCTGAGTTCGAGGCTTGGCTGGGCTCCATAGTGAGCTCAGAGCCAGCCTGAACTACAAAGCAAGACCCTGTCTCAAAAAAAAAAAAGGCAAGTGCTACAGCTCCAATCTTCCTGGAAGAGGGAGGCCTGGGTCCACTGGAATGGAGTCCACACCCCTCGTGGGGATTCCCAGTCAGGGGCGGGAACGGAGGGGAACAGGGGGCTTGAGCACGCTGACACTGGGCCGCAGGGCGCCCGGAAGGGAGCACGGCACCGGGCGAGGCTGGGCTCGGAGGCGCCTCCTCGGTCACCTCCTCCCCGAGGGGCCAAACTCCAAATCGTCTTTGTCAACGAGGGCAGTGCACAGCCTGGGAGGATTCCTGGGAAAGAGCCCCGCCCAACCGCAGTGCTAGGTGTTATCCAGTAACTGCTCATCCCCGAGGAAGGGGAAGCCACGCCCCCACGAGCCTCAGTTTCCCCCTTGGTGAAGTGAAGTTATACCTCCCTCTCGGGTACAGGGCCCGTGCAGACACTGAAAGTGTATTCTTTCTGGGATGGCCGTTGATAGTCCTTCTCCTGGCATCTCACCTGCCAGGGCACCTGGTCCTACAAGTCACCCACAGCATCCTCGGGATTGGGGGAGCTTCGGGGAGGTTGCGGCCAAGGCCTGCCGTGCATGCTGGGGGGTACACAGGATGAGCACCAACGGTCGGGGGTCCCCGCTCCCACCCGGGCCTGCTCCCCTGGCTGCAATCCTCCATCGGCTCCACGGACCGGTGGAGCCGAGGGACCGAGGGACGGGGACAGACAGACGCCTTCCCAGCCAGCGACCGGAGCTCTGAGTCGTGGCGTGAAGCAAGGGCCGGGCCCGGGCTCCGCCTGTGCTCCTGCCTCCCTCGGACACCCCTCTCCGAGCCGCAGGTCACTCTTCCGCAAAGTGGAGGCACCGACGTCCTACGACACAGCCGCGTGTGAAGAGGCCAGGCCAGCTCCACAAGTACCCGTGGCGGGGCCCTGCGCGCTGCTTGCAAGAAGGTGGCACTGGCTTTTCCTGGGCCCCACCCAGGCCGCACAGCCCAGGGCTCGGCTTCCTCCCCTGGGAAGTGGGAGGGTGAGGCAGAATTCCGACAGCGCCTCCTGGGGACTCGATGGTGGGCATGGACACCCTCAAGGCCGGGCGGGACCCACAGCCTCTGCTCTTCCAGAGCTGGAGCTCCAACTTCCACCCCTGGACACAGGGGTCTCCAGACTTTGGCGGTGCCCCCGGCCTTCAAACTGCCCGCCCTGGGCCTCCAGCCTGCTGGATCCCAGGACAGCGCCCTCCGCGTCCGCACGCGCTCTCCTGGCTGCACTGGGAGAGCCTAACAGCACCACGCGCTTACGTGCCAGGTGAGGAGACGGTGCCCAGGCTGAGCGCTTCCCCATTAACCAGACAGCACGCCCAGCATCGAGCTGGCTCTGGGTGCAGGACGAGCCGGTCCCCTCCCCCACCCACCTGACAGGAGGGAGCACCAGGGGCCGGACAGCTGGCCTCAGGCAGGCTGCGCCGAGGGGCCAAGTGAGGACAGAGACACCGAGTGGAGGACGCGGTGGGGGCTGTTGGGAGAAGGCCTGGCCTCTCGGGCACCGAATTTATGGGGCAGAGGCCTGGCCCAGGGGTGCGTGCGCTGGGACCTTCTCGCCCTGCCTAGTGTATCTTTGCCTCATTACTCAACGCTTAATGGGATGACAGCCAGGATTAAGTAGCAAGTCATCGCCAGCCCGTTACGGCCCCGGCAAGACGGCTCCAAATTAAATCTAACAGTCAATGAAATCGTCAATATTTAATTTACTCATTGCAGGTGGCAATTTAGCCCTGGCGACGGTGTTGTTTAATGGTGGAGATGGTGGGATTCATCACACGTCACGGGCCCCGGGAGAGCGGGGCTTTTCTCAGGTGGGGCACGGAGGCCTCCAGGGACCCTCCACGCCCCATGAGGACTCCAGGCCCATGAATCCTCACACCGGGGCCGCCCACCAGGCCACCCAAAGCAGGAGTTTCTGGTTTGGGACTCTATTTCCCACACAGGAAGCTTAGAAAGAACTGATGATGGACCTCAGGGGGCGGGGCTCCTTGACCTCTGACGACCTTCACCCAAGGTCACACAGGTCGCTCACCAGAGCGCTAAGAAGGGGGAGAGGCAGCTGTCACACTGGGCCCCAGCCCAGCCCACCTTCTGGCACAGGAAGCCACTGCTACCCCAGCACAACACCCTCCCTGCTGCCCGACGCCCGCCCTACACCTCTCCCTCCCGGGCACCCTCCCTGCCCACCTCAGCCCTATGTCCACCTCCCCTGGTGCTTCCTGCCAGCCTGGCTTGCTGTGGCCCTGGGCACCAGCAGAGGGGCTGGATTCCAACCGTCAGTGGGTGAGGGGCCACGCAGTATCCCAGCCCCGGGCCAGGTGCAGGATGGCGGACTTGGCAGGATTTGTCGCTGTGGAGAGGGCGCGTTCCCCTGTCTTTGCAAAAGACCTCACGTAGACCCAGACGTAAACTGAGGCACGGAGCTGTTCAAGGAGGGCGACTCAGCTGTGCACCAGGCGACCCAGCTATGCACAGGGAGGCTGGGTAACGGCCCGGAGGGCGTCCAGCTGCTAAGCTACTCTGACCTGCGCCTCCTTTTACCACAGGCTCTGAACGGCCTTCGCATCCTAAGGCTTCTCAGCAACAGAGCTCCATCCCAAAACCCAACCCTGTAGCCCAGGCTGGCCTTGAACTCACGGCGATCCTCCTGCTTCAGCCTCCCGAGTGCGGAGCCTACAGGCGTGCGCTACCATGCTCTCAAGGCTACTGCGCTTTCCACCAGAAAGACGAGCGCTCCTGGGCCTGCACACAGCCAGCCCTCGTCCTGAGGGGAGGCTGCTTCTGGGCAGCCCTGGGTCCTTAGTCCTTTCCAGCGTGCTGTTTCCCGAGACCACACGAGATCAGCACGTCACGGCTGTGGACCGCACGCTGCCCGCAAGGTCGAGACAGCGGCCACGCTCAGTCTGCCCCATGGGGCCCTGGACACACCCGCGAGGGCAGCGGCCCCGCGCCCCCCAGAGCTGCTGCTGCTGGGCAGAGCAGGCGGGAGGAGGGAGGGCGAGCCCCCGCCGCAGCCGCCACAGGCGCCTCCCGCCTCGCCTCCCGCACCCTCGGAGAGGGTTCTCTTCTCACCGCTGTCCTCCGTCCGCGGCGGCCTGACACACGGCTGCGCTCCGCAGTGGCCGCCGCCAGCTCTGGGGCTGCTGGCCCTCACCTCTGTCTGCCCCGGGTCTTCCCTCTCACTGCGGCCAGCCCGGGGCTGGGAGCTGCGCGTCCACGCTCAGCCGGAGGTGTCTGCAAGGGGTCAGCGAGCTCGAGGGCCCGCAGGGCAGGTGGCAAGGGAGCGACCCGCGCTGCTGGTGCCCAGGGAGGGCCTGCTGGCCCCGTATAAACCTGCCTCCCCGTCTACTCCCCTCCGTGACTCTAGGCCTCAGGGCCCCGGGTCCCCCAGCAGAGGCCGGTCTGGGGCGGCTCTGCTCCCCCCACTGTCCTGGCTTCCTGGAGAGCTTAGCGTACCCCAAACTCCTCAACACCCACTGGGCCTCCTCCCCAAATGCCCCAGATGCACCCCGTGGGCCTCAACCTGAGTGTGCACTGAGCCTTCCAGGCCCCAGGGCCTCCGGGGTTCTGTCCCACACCCCTGCCTGCCCAGCACAGGCAGGGGTACAGCAGGCGCCCCCTGCTGCTGAGGGATGAAGGAAACTGGGGAAGGCTGAGCAACGGGGACCCGGGCTGCAGGGGGACTCCACGGGCTAGGGCGCCGCTCGCTCCGAGGACCGGCTCCCACCAACCCACTAACCGAGGCCACCAGTCTTGGGGGAGCCACCACTAAGGAGAGGCAAAGGCTGGGCTTTGAAATCCAAATCCCCCTGCATTCTTCATCAACTTCTCAGGGGGACTATGGCTGCAGCCCGGCTTTTCCAGACCAAGTGCTTTGATGTCACTAATGAAAATGGGGAAGGTGACTAGGGAGAACCCTTTCTTCCCCACTTGGGGGGAGCGTGGCGAGCCGCACAGGGGCATCCGGCTGCTCGCGGTTTCCTGCGCGAGGGGGAGAGCCTGAGAGGCCGACGTGTCTGAACCCGAGTCTGAGTGAGACGACTTCCGAACTCCCGAAGTGGGCCACGGCCGGTGGTGGCCACGCGCCTCGGCGTGGGCCAGCTCAGCAGGCACTGGACAGGGCCGGGCAGCGCGCCCAGCCCTCACTTGGCCAGTATCCCTGACTGACTTGCTGCAGCCCCGGCCTGGACCCTGGAGGACCGAGGGAGGGACAAGTGCAGGCGGAGGCAGGGGAGGCGGGAGGGGCGGGCGAGGCGAGCCCTGCTCACCACGCCACTGTCCCCGGCTGGGGCAGCGACACCGAGCGGCCATCGCCGTCACCCTGACCAGCTCCCACTCCTGCCGAGGGCCCGCAGCTTCCATCAGCATCGAGTGCAACACTATGTCTGCACTGCGCTGCTGGTCTCTGCTCAGCACAGGCCTGGAGCCGGTGCCTCTGACCGGGACTCGGCAGCCCTGGGGCTGCAGCCTGGAGGACGGAGGACTGGGCCTGCTGGTCTCCGGCCAGGCCTGCGGAAGAGGCCAAGGCGACCGAGCAAGCCCGCCCGGCGACTTCATGCCCACTTCCAGGGGGTAGCCTTCGCGCCAACCATCGAACAAGGAAGAGGGCGAGCAAGCTGGTGCCCAGCGACCTCCGGGATCCATCCCACTCTAAGGGCTCTGTAGACGCAAGCCGAGCGAGAGCAAGGTAGGAAGGAGGGCGCTTCTCAGCGACGCGGCCTGGCGAACGTGCAGACGGCCTGCGGTGCTCTCTCGCGCGGCTCCCCCCCAGCAACCCCACTGGGCTCCCCAAGTGGAGACCACAGAAAAATCCCCTTCCGAGTGGAGGGAGGCCCGGAGCGTTCCTCTGAGACACACCGACAGGGCCGAGGCACTGGGTTTGGAGCCACTCTGGGGCCCCTGCTCCCGGAAGCTGCATCACCAGAGGAAGCCCTGACCCACTGAGACGTGCCGGGAGACTGCGGGGAGACGCAGCCAAACCAGGTCGGAAGGGGCTGGCGGAAATGCGCCAGAGAGGCGAGCAGGGGACAATCAAGAGTGAGCAGAAACACGGGTGGGTGTGCTGGGACGCCGACCCCACTGTGTCCTGGGCCCCTGGGCCCAGTTGGCCTCCCGCTCAGTTCAGCAGCACGATGAACCGTGGAATGGGCCGCAGACCCCAACCCACGCGTGCCGGTGCCACACCACACCGGGCCCTCCGTCTGCACAACTGATGTCCTGCTTTCACGCTGACAAACGTGCACGGCGAACCAGAGACCAGAGAAGACACAGCTCAAGAGGGCAGCGGGTCTGCTGCTGGGATCGGAGCTACCAGGTGTGCGCAGGGTTTAGATTTAGTAAGATGGAGTGGCGTGTGGAGACACAGACGCTTCCGTGAACAGTATCGTGCTGTCACTGGAACTTTGCGTTACGTAACACTGCTCAGTCCCCCATCGTCAGGCGAGTACATCAGCATGAAATGTGAATTCACGAACGGGGCCGTCTCTGCGGGGAGCACTGTCCTAGAATTTAAAGCCTAGAGAACCCTCGGAGATTATCCGCCGCCTTTCCTGCAGCACAAGCCACAGCCCCCAGCTCCCTGGGTGGCCGCCACACCCTCTTCTCTTCACTCACCCCTGCAGCCCCCGCTTCTCCATCCTCCTCCTCAGCAAGTCCCCCCCCATCATCAACCTCCCCCTTCCCGTGCAGCCAGCCCACCTCTCCTCCCAGGACTGAATGTCAAAGACCCAAGCTCCTGGCCGAGACACATCCACTCCCTCCACCAGGACCCCACCTGGACCTGCTGGGGCTCGGGTGCCCCCAAGGGGGGCCGGTGGTGCCAGGCGGCAGGGAGACCACACTGGGCTCCTGACCCTGTCCTGCTCTGGCCAACCTCGGCAGGAGGACACCGGTCACACTGACGGGCCTTCCTCAGCGGTGCCAGGGCACCGACAAGCAGGGCCGAGGAGGCGTCCTCCTGCCCTGCTCCAGCCCCCGCAGCTCCTCGAGCATCCTGCAGCCCTCGCCTCGGACACGGAATGGCCTTCTGACCATCTGTGAGCTCGGAGCGGGGCGCTCTGGCACCTCCCCTCACCCAGGAGGGAACCAAGCTGGGCCACCCCACAGCCCGCCACGGGGCGGCGGCTGTCCACGGTGCTGAAGCCGCGCCGCGCTGTCGCCCTCCTGCACTGTCTGGCGGAGCCTGCTGGGTCCCTGTGCCTGGGGCAGCCCGGGTCCGCGCCTGCCTTACCCAGGAGAGGGCGCTAATCTATTTCGCTTTACTTCCAGATTGTATCTTGCTTAAATAAAAAACGGTCTGTGGGGCCGGAGGGTTAGCTCAGTGGTTCCGGCATCTGCCTCGCAAGCACAAGGTCCTGAATTCAATCCCCGGTAACCATGCACAGTGCTGGGCATGGAGACTCACACCCACCAGCCATCAATACCACATACCACAGTGCTGGGCGTGGTGGCTCACGCCTGTAATCCCAGTATTCGGGAGGCAGAGACAGGATTGCTGAGTTCGAGGCTTGCCTGGGCTCCATAGTGAGCTCAGGGCCAGCCTGAACTACAAAGCGAGACCCTGTCTCAAAAAGAAAAAAAAAAAAAAACGGTCTGTGACGCTTGCAGGAGCAAAAGGCAAAATTATAACACATTTACCCAGCTGGTCTCACGCAGGACCATTCTGTGTGGACTCTGCTGCGGTCCTGTCCCTGGAGGCCACACGGCCTGGCCAGCTGTCTCCCCTGCAGCACAGCCCCGCACTCTGCACACAGACACCACATCCCCAGGTCCTTTAAAAACATGTGCACGTGCTTCAGGATATGCTGGAGGGAGGTTAAAAACTGTAGGACACATAATGTCTCAGAACTGTCAATACTCAGCTTAAGAAAATGAACATTAGCTCTGAGATGTCCCTCCCAGGACACTGCCGTTTCACAGCTACCTTCTGCCTTTTTTGTTCTTTACTATCTATGTATGTCAAAGAGAATGTTCCGTTTTGCACGGTCCGGAACTCTGTAACAGCAGGAGCGCGTGAAGAAATCTTCCTGAGCATCCTGTGTGGGTCCCGCTGCGTGTTCCTGAGCTTCGCAGGCTGGCGTGCGTCACCCAGCACCTGTGCCCATGCGGTTCACCTGTGACGTCGTCACCGGGCGGCTCGGTCTCCTGCACTGCGCTGTCTGTCTCCTCAGGCTGGGCGGTGAACTCCGGGCTAGCGAGCCGTGGAAGCGCCGCCCTGAGGGAGACGCAGAAAGGGTCCTACGGGGAGCACGCGTGCACCCACCTGCCTCCCGCGGGGCGACTCCAGGCCACGCGAGGCGCTCTACGCCCCCAGCACTCTGAGGGTCACCAGCCGAAGACACACTGCAGCCCGGTCTAGCGTGTCATCGGGAGGTTGAGACCGAACCTCACTGGTTTTCGCCAGGATTTCCTGACACAGGAAAAGCCGGAAAAGGCCAATCCAATCTCCTGGAAGGTTCTGGACCACTGAGGCTTCACTCTGAGGAGCAAGGACGTGTCCGCCAGATCAGCTGGGCCAGGGCTCTGGGGGACTCTGCAGGCTGCCCGCCTCCGGAGACCTCAGGAGCTGCCATCTCCCCAGCTCCCCCAAATAAGCACCTGACCTGAGGCACTTCTTCAGATTCTGAAAGTCTGTCTTCAAGTTTGGTCCCTTCCCAGTGCCGCCAAGCACCCTCTCACGAAGACGCGTGCCCTTCAGAACCAACGCCACAGGGGCAGGGCCAGGCTCTCTCTGCTGTGCCCACAGTGCCCGGTGCAGCCCGCACAGGTCTGCAGCGGGGCCACACGAGCAGCTCTGGCTCCCGCGGCGTGAACTACCCGACAAGCCCAGACCCTGCAGCCCAGCCCCGCCGTGACGCCGCGGACACTCCGGCGGCCGCGCAGGCTCAGGCGTGCGGCTGGGGTGGGGCAGGAGGTCCAGGAACTGGCCCTTCCAACGGGCGGGGCTGCCAGCCTCTCCCTGCGCCCCAGGGAGGCAGGGGAGACAAAGGCGGGGACTCTCAGTCGGTCTCCGCCTGCCTCTCTCCAGGGATCCACCGGGCCGGCTTCTTCCTTCCAGGCAGACTCACAACCCACATCTGCGCCACCGGCCAGCTGTAGGTGCTCAGAAACTCTCTCACATCACCCTCCGCGGCCCACCACGGACCGCGTCTGGGCTCGGAAATACCTCTTAGCCCTTTTCTTGCTTTTTGAACAGAGGTGAAGCCCGCATTCCATGGAAGTCACCTTCCGAAAGCACGTTATCCAGTGGCATTTAGTACAGAGCTAATATTGGGCGACCACACTGCTATCTAGTTCCAAAACATTTCCATCACCCCAAAGGGGACACCTGGCCTCTCCCTGCAGGATGCTGAGCTGCCCCGACGGGAAAAGGGCCCCCCTGGGGCGGGGCCAGCACCTCTCCATCTCCCGTGCCTGTCTTCAGTCATCTGTGACACTCCTCCGATAGCTAAGTGTGAGGCTGTAGTCACGTCTCCTGGGTGCAAGGCCAGCACCCTGCAGTGTTTTCTAAGCACGCATGACACCCCAGAGGAGGTAACCACAGGGGTGCCCTCCGCAGGCCTGACTGGGCTGGGATAGCACAGGGCCCATCTCCAGAGAGAGCCCCAGTGACCCTGCACACAGGAGGATGTGGGCTGTGGTACCGCAGAGACTGACAAAGAGACGGAGCCACTAAGGGACCCACCGCCAGTGTCAGGGCAGCTTGGAAGCCCCCACTCCCCAGACGCTGGGCCCACCTCCTACCCCAACACCGCAGAGTCACTTTACACACTAGCCGGTGCCGGCACATGGGTCTCTTCCCAGTGACTAATTAGCCCTTGCTTGAACTTGACAACAACTGGGCCAGGGTCCCAGCCCCAAGGAGCCGAGTTCCCTCACAAGGATAACGTGCCCTCCCAGCCTAACCTGAGACCGGGAAGCAACATCTGTCACCCCACACCGCTGCCTGAAGTCATCAGCACAGCTAATTACACTAATTGTAATATCGTTCCTGTCTTGCTGCTAATACATTTAGACTTGCTAATCAAATCAAACCATTCCACCTTGCCACGCTGCCTTCAAATAAACATTCCTGCAAAACAAGAAATAAATAACTCCCGTGCTTTATTTGACTCTCTGTAGCCACTGTCTGCAGAGACACAGGATGGGGGCAGGAGGCTTCAGTCTCTAAGACCAAAGGCACAGAAGGAGTACGACCGGAGCAGCCTCGACTGTCCAAAGCTTCACAGTAAGCTGGAAAAAGAGAGGACAGAGGGGAGGGCAGAAAGACCTGCAGCTTGCAGAAGGGATAGGCAGGAAGTGATACCATGAGCGGAGCTATGCAGACAGGAAGTGACGCCATGAGCTAGGATGTGCGGACAGGAAGTGGCCTCATGGGCTGCGGTGTGTGTCCTGTTTTCCTATGTGAGCTCCATCTTGAAGCTACTGTCTCTAGCTGCCTCCTACTGGGACCCCTCAGGCCCCAAATCGCTTTCTCTCACTTGACAAGCTGGGGTGCATGAGCTCATTGGGGCTACTGCCTGGTATCTTGGTCCGTGCTCCCCTGGCACCCTGCCATGGCCTGGTATGTCACAGGCGCAAAGAAAGCCTGACCAGACAAAACCTGTTCCAAGGTGTTACAGACACGCCTGCCTGGCATCAGAACGAGATTTCCTGGCTGGCAAGTTTGGCCTTGCGTCTGTGTTTTTGGCATGTCTGGCCCCGAACAACAACCATGTGGGGCCAATGAAGCAACGTGACAGGCGACAGCAATATCCGGGGCACTCTGGTCAGCCCCACCGGAGGGACTTGGAGAACTGTGGAGCAGAAACTGACCAAAGGTTGTCCATGAAACCACACAATAGAGACGCACTGGTTACTATGGCGATCCTGCTGGAGGGCGGCTAGCCCTACACACCCACCTTGTGCCAAGGGGCTCACGCTGCCCCAGGGGCCACAGGACTCCTTAGCTGTGGCCCTCGGTGGCTCCCTGTGCCTTGGCAAGGCCCTGGCCCCTTCTCTGGTTCTGTTAGGAACAGGCTAGACCAAGGGGCTTCCCCACTCCAAGTCTCAGAGTGTTTTTTGGTTTTTGGTTTATTTTTGAGACAGGGTCTTGCTTTGTAGTTCAAGCTGGCTCTGAGCTCACTGTGGTATGTGGTATTGATGGCTGGTGGGTGTGAGTCACCATGCCCAGCACTGTATGTGGTCACCGGGATTGAACTCAGGACCTTGTGCTTGTGAGGCAGGCACCAGAACCACTGAGCTAAATCTCTGGCCCTTTTTTTTTTTTTTTTTTTTTTTTTGAGACAGGGTCTCCTTTGTAGTCCAGGCTGGCCCTGAGATCACTATGTAGCCCAGGCAAGCCTCGAACTCAGCAATCCTCCTGTCTCTGCCTCCCGAGTGCTGGAATGACAGGCGTGAGCCACCACGCCCAGCACTGTGGTATGTGGTGTTGATTGCTGGTGGGAGTGAGTCTCCACACCCAGCATTGCATGTGGTTACTGGGGATCGAACTCAGGACCTTGTACTTATGAGGTAGGTGCTGGAACCACTGAGCTAAATCTCTGGCCCTTGTTTTGTTTTTTGAGAGAATCTCACAGTGCACTTCAGGCAGTGTGGTAAGAAGGAGCGAACAGGCACAAAGTACCAGTCTGGGCAATCGACCCCAATAAAGCTCTAAACCCCTTTCACAGACGAGGAACTTGAGGCCGCTGGCCAGGACTGGACAGCTCCGAGCCGCGTGGTCTCCGCCCTACACAGGGCCATCCTGGTATCTTTGCAGCCGCTGCTGCCCGGCATCCTACTCAGTCCACACACAGAGGGAAGAAAGGAGAAGCACCTCCCGCATCCAATGAGGCTGTCCGTTCCAATTAATCTCAGACTTGTATGTTTCTGGCAATTATTTATAACAAGGTTTACCGAGGACATTTAAAATTAATCGTGATTTTTATCTGGAAATCAATGCTTACTTTTAAGTAGCTCATTAGGGGAGAGGAGTGTTACAGAGCAGCAGGACTGTCGGGGAGGAGGCACCTGGGCTGGGGGGGAGAATCCAGGAAGAGGAAGTTGTCAGCCCAGGGAGCACGGAGCAAAAAACCCCACAGGATTATGAACTGAAGCTCGGAACAGGATTCGACTTGGATGAGAAATGTGTGCAGGAACTAGGAGCAGGGCTTAGCACTCTAACCCTAAGAACACAGAGAGATGGCTGGGCCCCTTCACTTCCGTTCAGGCGAAGCCAGTCTCAACCGGTGGCTCCCAGGGAGGCCCAGGGTCCCCAGCCAATCGGGACACCAGGAGGAGGAGCCACCAGCAGGATGAAGAGCCACCGTGGCTGGCATCCACAGGACCAGAGGAGTCCTGGACGAACACCGTGCCGGAGGGCAGATCGTGGAAGTCTGTTAGCTGATCTTTTGTACTTTTTACATTTTCTTTCAAAAGAAGAAAGTTTTCAAATCTCACCTAAGAAAAGCCAGTGCAGACAGAACAAAACACCCGAACACAAGTCCCACGTCACGGACCACTTACAAACTGGGTTGGCACCTTTTCCTCTTGCCTTCGTCACAGGATCCAAGTCACGCACAGTCCTCTCAAATACAAGCACAAAACCACTAACATCTGCACGGCTTCTACAGCTTCCAAAGAAATCGTTACTTCCCTTCAGCAGAGGGGGAGACGGAGATTCGGGAGACACCACCTTACCCTCTTCACCTAATGTGGGCAGCACACTCGGAGGACCGGAGCCTCCCGGTCTGTCCCCAAAACACCGTCACCGCCTCGTCACCACCACTGCCGCTCATCACGATAACCGCCATCATCACAGTCACAAACGAAGCCAAAGAGCCAATAAAGACTGAAGACGCAGGACACCCACCGTCCGCCCTGCCAGGTGTCTGGGGAAAGTGTTCCCCTGACCCAAGACTGAGTTCTCAAACCCCGGGGGCTCAGAGTCTTGTGGAAAGCGTGTTCCACGTGGAACCCTGAAGCAGCAGGGGAGCTTCCGGTTCCCCAAAGGTGGGGCACCAAGCAGTGCAGGTGGCCAGAGTCGGTGAAGGCCAGGTGTCGAGGGGCGCACCTGAGAGTTTAAAAACATATCCTTCAGCCGGGTGTGGTGGCTCACGCCTGTCATCCCAGCACTCGGGAGGCAGAGACAGGAGGATTGCTGAG
>PVIC010005614.1:0-57151 GCA_004025085.1 Thryonomys swinderianus | reverse complement strand
AAAAAAAAAAAAAAAAAAAAAAAAAAAAAAAAAAAAAAAAAAAAAAAAAAAAAAAACAGGTCTGAGTTCAAGGTGTTTCATTTGAGGGAGAATTCTCCAAATATCAACCCTCATCCCATTTGCTTGATTGGAGCTTGTGGTCCAAACGAGATATGCAACAGTGTAATAGACCTCCTTGTCCAGAGATTTCCAAAGCAGGCAGTGTGCTTTTATTGATTCAGATTCTAATCATCGGCACAATACGTTTTTTTTCTCCACTGTTTTCCCATACAAAGAGCGGTATTTGAATGAGACTAGCCACAGTTCTATACAGGAACAAGGAACATGGAGAAACAAACTGTTCCTAGTCTTCCAGATAAGGCACAGAGTGAGCAGCGAGTACAGTTCCACTCAGTTTCTGAAAATAAGTTTATTGCCAAATGGTCTGAATTCCAGCTTTTGTGTGGGGAGACTAAGATACTGATATCAAAGATTCTCCCTCTTGCCTGGTTGAAGGTTGCTAGAAAAGAGAGGAATCTTGCAATTAGGTGTAATCCACACTTTGGTACATTGAAAACACGTGTTTTACACCTGTCTTCAGGTTCTATTCATCCAAACACGAGTAGTGTTGCTCCAGTGCTTGTTTCTATGAAGCGCGTGTGAGGTCCTAATGGGCATTTCTGTACCACAGACACAAGCAGCGAAGATGAACAAACTCTTGTTCCTGCCAAGAGAAGGCAGAAACAGGTAGGTAGAATGTTAACACACAGTTTCAGAAACTTTGTTCACAAATACACCGCCTTAGTACCAGCTCTATGTTTCAGGGAGAAATCAACTAATATCCAAGAAACTCCTCATCCCATGAATAGAGCAGCTGTGCAAACGGAGATGTCTGGGCAGCAAAAGGCACTGCTAGGCCGGAATCATTCTGAAACAGGCATTGTACATACCAATTTTCAGCTTCTTCCAAGCAGAATATTAGTTGTGATTCTCCAGAGCTTGTCTATACAGTGACACCCATATTTTCCTAAGTGCCTTTATACTCCCACTGGTAGAGAGAGCATGGACAGTGGTTGGCACTCTGGCCAAAAGAGGCACAGATAGGGTGTAGAGTTTCACTATGATTCTGATACTGTCGTTTATAGCAACATGTTCTGATTTCCAGCTTCTTCTTTGGTAGGGGGAACTTGATTTTGCAGAATCTCCCATTCATTTGAAAGGAGCTGCATTGCCAGCAGGGACATTTTGCATGAAGTTATACTCCAGGCATTTGGGCTTTGGAACCTGGTTTTGGCACTTCTGTCTTCAGGCTGTATGGGTCTAAACACAAACAGAAGTGCCCCAGGGCTCATTTCTACAAAGGGATTATGGTGTCAAAATAGGACTTTCACTACTGCAGACATATGGAGTGTACAGGAACAAACTCTTGCCTCCTGGCAGTAAATGGCAAAGAGCAGGGAGTTAGTATTTTCCACTCCATTCCTGAGAGTGACTTCACACATAGCAGGTCTGAGTTCCAGGTGTTCCCATTTGAGGGAGAAATCTCCAAATATCACTCTAGCTGCCATTCGCTTTATTGGAGCTTGTGGTCAAAAGGAGATATCCAGCCATGGAATAAAAGTCCTAGCCCAGATGTTTCTGAAGCAGGCAGTGTGCTTTTCTCGATTCTGATGATAACCAACAGAACTTTGCATGTATTTATCCAACTTTTGCCTGTACAAAGAGAGCGGTATTTGAATAAGAAGCCACAAGTCTCCACAGGCACAGGGAATAGGGATATACAAACTGTTTCTACTCTTCCAAATAAGGCACAGAGTGAGCAGCGAGTAAAGTCCCACTCAGTTTCTGAAAATCAGTTTATAGGAACAAGGTCTGAATTCCAGCTTTTGCGTTTGGAGATTAAGCTCCTAATATCCCATATTCTCCCTTTCACTTGCTTTCAGGTTGCTAGAAAAGAGAAGCATCTTGCAATTAGGTGAATTCCACGCCTTTGCACGTTGAAAACAGGCAGTTTACACCTCTGTCTTCAAGCTCTAACTGTCCAAACACAAGTAGTGTTGCCCCCGTGCTCATTTCTACGAAGGGAGTGTGAGGTCATAATGGGCCTTACTCCACCACAGACACAAGTAGCGTAGAATAACAAACTCTTGTTCCTGCCACGAATAGGAAGAAGCAGGTAGGTATTAAGTTTGCACACGACTTCAGAAACTTTGTTCACAAAAATACCATCTGAGTACCAGCTCTGTTTTTCAGGGAGACATCAACTAATCTCCAAGGAACTCCCCATCCCATGAAAAGAACAGCTGGGCAAAAGGAGATATCCAGGCAGCAAAAGGCACTGATATGCCAAAATCTTTCTGATACAGGCACTGTGCATACCTTATTTTAGCTTCTTCCCAACAGATTGGTAGTTATAATTTTCCAGTGCTTGTCTGTACAATGACAGCCGTATTTTTCCTAAGTGCCCTTATACTCCCACTGGTAGAGGTAGCATGGACAACGGTTGCAACTCTGGCCCATAGAGGCACAGATTGGTTGTACATTTTCACTATGTTTCTGAAACTGTCGTTTATACAAACATGTTCTAATTTGCTAGGTAAACCTCCTGATTGTGCAGAATCTCCCTTTCACTTGCAAGGAGGTGCACGACCAGTAGGGTCATTGTGCATGAAGTTATACTCCAGGCATTTTGGCTTTGGAACCCAGCAATTGGCACTACTGTCTACAAGCTCTACATGTCCAAGCACAAATAGCCATGCCCCAGGGCTGGCTTCTTCAAAGGGATTGTGACATCATAATGGGACTTTCTCTACTGTACACACAGGTAGTGTACAGGTTCAAACTCTTGCCTCCTGGCAGTAAACGGCAAAGAACAGAGAGGTCGTAATTTCCACTCTGTTCCTGAAACTGACTTCACAAATTGCAGGTCTGAGTTCCAGGTGATTCCATTTGATTGGGTAATCTGTGAATATCACTCCACCTTCCATTCACTTCACTGGAGTTTGTGGTCCAAAGGAGATATCCGGGTGTGGAATGGCACTCTTAGTCCAGTGATTTCCAAAGCAGGCAGTGTGCTTTTCACGATTCAGATTCTAACCATGGGAACATTACGTGTGTTTCTCCACCATATGCCCGTAAAGAGAGTGGCATTAGAATAAGAAGACACATCTCTGGACAGGCACAGGGAACATGGAAAAACAAACCGTTTCTACTCTTCCAAATAAGGCACAGAGTGAGCAGCGAGTACAGTCCCACTGTTTCTGAAAATCAGTTTTTAGCAACACGGTCTGAATTCCAGGTTTTTCTTGGGGAGATTTAGCTCCTGATATCCCTGATTCTTCCTTTAGCTATCTTGCAGGTTGCTAGAAAAGAGAGGCATCTTACAATTACCTGTAGTCCACAGCTTTGCACGTTGAAAACAGGCATTTGCCACCTCTGTCTTCAGGCTCTACCATCCAAACACAAGGAGTCTTGCCCTAGTGCTTGATTCTACAAAGGGTGTGTGAGGTCCTAATGCGCCTTTCTCTACCACAGACTCAAGTAGCGTAGAGGAACAAACTCTTGTTCCTGCCAAGAGAAGGCAGAAGCAGGTAGGTAGCAAATTAGCACACAACCTCAGAAACGTTTTTCACAAAAACAGGCTCTGAGTACCCACTCTGTGTTTAAGGGAGAAATCAACTAATATGCAGGAAACTCCCCATCTCATCTATAGAGCAGTTCAGCAAACGGAGATGCCCCAGAAGCAAAAGGCACTTCAGGGCCAGAATCTTTCTGAAACCAGCACTGTGCATACCTCATTTCAGCTGCTTCCCAGCAGAATATTAGTTGTGATTCTCCAGTGCTTGTCTGTACAATGACAGATTTATTTTCCTAAGTGCCCTTATACTCCCAGTCATACAGGAAGCATGGACAACGGTTGCAACTCTGGCCCAAAGAAGTATAGATTGGGTGTACAGTTTCACTATATTTCTGAAACTGTGATTTACAGCAACATGTTCTGATTTCCAGCTGCTTCTTTGGCTGGGAAGCCTCTTGTTTGCGCACAGTGTCTCATTGACTTGAAAGGAGCTGCACGGCCAAGAGTGACATTTTCAATGAAGTTATATTCTAGGCATTGGGGCTTTGAACCCCAGCATTTGGACCGGTCATGGTGGCTCACGCTTGTAATTCCAGCACTTGGGGGGCAGAGACAAGAGGAGTGCTGAATTTGAGGCTTCCCTGGACTACATAGTGAGCTCAGAGCCAGCCTGAACTACAAAGAGAGTCCCTGCCTAAAAAAAAAAAAAAAAAAAAAAAAAAAAAGAGGAAAAAAAAACCCCACCATTTGGCACTTCAGTCTTCAGGCTCTACCAGTCCAAATATGAATAGCACTGCCAGAGGGCTCATTTCTACAAAGGGATTCTGATGTCATAGTGGGACTTTCACTACTGAAGACAAAAATAGTGTACAGGAACAAACTTTTGCTTCCTGGCCATAAATGGCAATGAGCAGGGAGATAGTAATCTCCACTCCCTTCCTGAAACTGACCTCACAAATAGCAGGTCTGAGTTCCACGTGTTTCCATTTGAGAGAGAAATCTCCAAATATCAGTCCACATCCAATTCCCTTGATTGGAGCTTGGGGTCCAATGGAGATATTCAGGCGTGGAATGGCACTCCAAGTCCACAGTTTTCTGAAGGAGGCAGTGTGTTTTTCTCGATTCAGATTCTAACCATTCAAACATTTTGTGTGTTTCTCCACCGTTTGTCCATACAAAGAGACCGGTATTTGAATAAGAAGACATGGTTCTTCACTGGCACAGGAAACATGGAGAAACAAACTTACCCTACTCTTACAAACAAGGCACAGAGTGAGTAGCGAGTTCCATCACACTCAGTTTCTGAAAATCATTTTATAGCAACATGGTCTGTATTCAAGCATTTGCTTTGTGAGATTGAGCTCCTGATGTCCTAGATTCTCCCTTTCGCTTGCTTGGGGGTTGCTACAAAAGAGAGGCATCTTGCTATTAGTTCTAAGATACACATTTGCATGTTGAAAAGAGGCATTTTACACCACTATCTTTAGGCTCCAACTGTCCAAACAAGTAGTGTAGCCTCAGAGCTTCTTTCTAAGAAAGGAGTGTGAGGTCATAAAGAGCCTTTCTCTACCACAGCGACAAGGAGGATAGGTGAACAAACTCTTGTACCTACCAAGAAAATGCAGAAGCAGGTAGGTAGCAAATTAGCACCCAATTTCACAAACTTTGTTCACAAAAACACCGTCTGAATACCAGCTCCATTTTTCAGCAAGAAATCAACTAATATCGAAGAAACTTCCCATCCCATGCAAAGAGCAGCTGGGCAAATGGAGTTGCCCAGGCAGCAAAAGACATTTTTAGGCCGAAATCTTTCTGAAACAGGCACTGTGCTTACTTTGTTTCAGCTTCTTCCCAATAGAATATTACTTGTGACCCTCCAGTGCTTGTCTGTACAATGAGAGCCATATTTTCCTTGCATGCCCACTGCTAGAGAGAGCATGGACAATGGTTCCAACTCTGACCCAAAGAGGCACAGATTTTGTGTACAGTTTCTCTATATTTCTGAAACTCTCTTTTATAGAAACATGTTCTGATTTCCATCTCCTTCTTTGGCTGGGAAAACTCTTGATTGTGCAGATTCTCCCATCCACTTGAAAGAAGCTGCACGGCCAACAGGGACATTTTGCATGAAATTATACTCCAGACATTTGGGCTTTGAAACCTGTCATTTGGCACTTCTGTCTTCAGGCTCTACTGGTCCAAACACAAACAGAATTGCCCCAGCGCTAGTTTCTACAAAGGGACTGTGATGTCATAATGGGAATTTCATTACTGCAGACACCGGCACTGTACAGGAACAAACTCTTGCCTCCTGGCAGTAAACGGAAAAGAGCAGGGGTTTAGCAATTTCCACACCATTAGTGAGACTGACTTCACAAATAGCATGTCTGAGATCCAGGTTTTTCCATTTGAGGGAGAAATCTCTGTATATCATGCTACCTCCAATCCCCATGATTGGAGGTTGTGCTCACAAAGAGATATCCAGCCACGGAATGGCACACCTAGTTCAGAGATTTCTGAAGCAGACAGTGTGCTTTTCTCGACTCACATTCTAACCATCGGAATATTATGTGTGTTTCCCCACAATTTTCCCATACAAAGAGAGTAGTATTTGAATAAAAAGCCATAGTTCTCCACAGGCACAGAGAACATGGAGAAACAAGCTATTCCTACTCTTCCAAATAAGCCACAGAGTGAGCAGCGAGTACAGTCCCAGTCAGATTCTGAAAATCAGTTGAGAGCAACACAATCTGAATTCCAGCTTTTGCTTGGGGAGATTAAGGTCCTGATATCCCCGATTCTCCCTTTGATGCTTGGAGGTTGCTATAAAAGAGAGGCATCTTGCAATTAGGAGTAGTCCACACTGTTGCATGTTAAAAACAGACATTTTACACCTCTGTCTTCAGGCTCTAACCATCCAAACACAAATATGTTGCCCCAGTGCTTGTTGCTACGAAGGGAGTGTGAGGTCATAATGGGCCTTTCTCTACCACAGACACAAGTAGTTTAGATGAATAAACTCTTGTTCCTGCCACTTATAGGAAGAACCAGGTAGGTAGAAAATTAATACACCATTTCAGAAACTTTGTTCACAAAAACCCTGTCTGAGTACTAGCTGTGTTTCACGGAGAAATCAACAAACATCCAAGAAACTCCCCATCCCATGAATAGAGCAGCTGGGCAAATGGAGATGTCCAGGCAGAAAAAGGCACAGGTAGAACAGAATCATTCTGAAACAGTCACTGTGTGTATCTCATTTCGGCTGCCTCCCATCAGAATATTTGTTGTGATTCTCCAGTGACTGTCAGTACAATGACAGCCGTATTTTCCTAAGTCCCCTTATGCTCACCCTGGTAGAGAGAGCATGGACAACGGTTGCAACTCTGACGAAAAAAGACACAGTTTGGGTGTACAGTTTCACTATGTTTCTGAAATTATCATTTATAGCAACATGTTCTGATTTCCACCTCTTTCTTTGGTAGGGAAAACTCTTGATTGTGTAGAGTCTCCCATTCACTTGATGGGATCTGCACAGACAAGAGGGACATGTTGCATGAAGTTAAACGCCAGGCACTTGGGCTTTGAAACCCGGCATTTGGCACTTTTGTCTTCAGACTCTACTTGTCCAAACACAAATAGCAGTGACTCAGGGCTCATTTCTACAAAGGGATTGTGACGTCCAAATGGACTTTCACTACTGCAGACACAGTTAGTTTACAGGTACAAACTCTTGCCTCCTGGCAGTAAACAGCAAAGAGCAGGGAGATAGTGATTACCACTCCATTCCTAAGACTGACTTCACAAATAGCAGGTCTGAGTTCCAGGTGTTTCCTTGTTAGGGAGAAATCTCCAAATATCACTCCACCTCCCATTCGCTTGATTGGAGCTTCTGGTCAAAAGGAGATATCCAGCTGTGGAATAGCACTCCTAGTCCAGAGATTTCCGAAGGAGGCAGTGTACTTTTATTGATGCAGACTCTAACCATCGGAACATTATGTGTGTTTCTCCACCATTTGCCCTTATGAAGAGAGCGGTATTTGAATAAGAAGCCACAGTTCTCCACAGTCACCTGGAATATGCAGAAACAAACTGTTCCCACTCTTCCAAATAAGGCACAGAGTGAACAGGGAGTACAGTCCCACTCAGTATCTAAAATCAGTTTATACCAACACTGTCTGAATTCCAGCTTTTGCTTGGCAAGAGTAATCCTCCTGATATCCCAGATTCTCCCTTTCACTTGATTGGAGGATGCTAGAAAATAGAGGCAAGTTGCAAGTAGGTGTAATCCATGCTTTGCACGTTGAAACAGGCATTTGTCATCTCTGTCTTCAGGCTCTAACCTTCCAAACACATGTAGTGTTGCCCTAGTGCTTCATTTGATGAAGACAGTGTCAGGACATAATGGGGCTTTCTCTACCACAGAAACAAGTAGCACAGAAGAACAAACTCTTGATCCTGCCAAGAAAAGTCAGAAGCAGGTAGGTAGCAAATTAGTCCACATTTTCAGAAACTTTGTTCACAAAAACACCGTCTGAGTACCAGGTCTGTGTTTCAGGGAGAAATCAACTAATATCCAAGAAACTCCCCATCCCATGAATAGAGCAGCTCGGCAAACGGAGATGTCCAGGCAGCAAAAGGCACTGCTAAGTCAGAATCTTTCTGAAACAGGCACTGTGCATACCTCATTTCAGCTTCATCCCAACAGAATATTAGTTGTGATTCTCCAGTTCTTGTATGTACAATGACAGCCGTATTTTCCTAAGTGCCCTTATACTCCCACTGGTAGAGGGAGCATGGACAATGGTGGCAAGTCTGGCCAACAGAGGCACAGATTGGGTGTACAGTTTCACTATTTTTCTGAACCTGTCCTTTATAGCAACATATTCTGTTTTCCAGCTCCTTCTTTGGTAGGGAAACCTCTTGGTTATGCAGACTCTCGCATTCACTTAAAAGGAGCTGCATAGTCAAGAGGAACATTTTGCATGAAGTTATACTCCAGGCATTTGGGCTTTGAAACCCAGCATTTGGAACTTCTGTCTTCGGGCTCTACCAGTCCATACACCAATAGCAGTGCCCCAGGGCTCATTTCTACAAAGGGATTGTGATATCATAATTGGGCTTTCACTACTGCACACACAGGTACTGTACAGGAACAAACTCTTGCCCCCTGGCAATAAATGGCAAAGAGTAGGGAGGTAGTAATTTCGATTCAGTTCCTTAAACTGACTTCATAAAAACAGGTCTGATTTCCAGGCGCTTTTATTTGTGTGAGAAATCTCTGAATATCACTCTACCTCCCATGCACTTGATTGGAGCTTGTGGTCCAAAGGAGATATCCTGTCGTGGAATGGTACTCCCAGTCCAGAGATTACCGAAGCAGGCAATATGCTTTTCTTGATTGAGATTCTAACCATCGGACCATTATGTTTGTTTCTCCACCATTTTCCCGTAGAAAGAGAGCAGTTTGAATAAGAAGCCACAGTTCTCCACAGGCACAGGCAACATGGAGGAGCAAACTGTTCCTACTTGTCCAAATGAGGCACAGAGTGAGCAGCGAGTACAGTACCACTCAGTCTCTGAAAATCAGTTTATAGGAAAACAGTGTGAATTCCAGCTTTTGCTTATAAGGATTAACCTCATGATATCCCACATTCTCACTTTCGCTTGCATGGAAGTTGCTAGAAAAGAGAGGCATCTTGCAATTAGTTGTAGTCCATGCCTTTGAATGTTGAAAACAGGCATTTTACTCCTCTGTCTTCAGGCTAACGTCCAAACACAAGTACTGTTGACCCAGTGCTTGTTTTTACTAAGGGAGTGTGAGGTCATAATGGGCCTTTCTCTACCACAGACACAAGTAGTGTAGATGAACAAACTCTTGCTCCTGCCAAGTACAGTCAGAAGCAGGTATGTAGAAAATTAGCACATAATTTTGGAAATTTTTTTCACTAAAACACCGTCTGAGGACCAGCTCTATGTTTCAGGGAGAAATCAACTAATATCCAAGAAAGTCTCCATCACATGAATAGAGCAGCTGGGTAAATGTAGATATCCAGGCAGCAAAAAGCACTGCTAGGCTGGAATCACTCTGAAACAGGCACTCTGGATGCCTCATTTCAGCTTCTTCCCAACAGAATATTAGTTGTGATTCTGCAGTGCTTGTCTGTTCAATGACTGCCGTATTTTCCTAAGTGCCCTTATACACCTACTGGTAGAGCGAGCATGGACAACGGTTGCAACTCTGGTCAACAGAGGCACAGAGTGGGTGTTAAATTTCACTATGTTTCTGAAAGTGTTGTTTAGAGCAACATGTTCTGCTTTCCAGCTCCTTCTTGGTTAGGGAAGCCTCTTGATTTTGCAGTTTCTGCCATTCCATGGAAAACAACTGGAAGTCCAAGAGGGACATTAGGCATGAAGTTATACTCCAGACATTTCGGCTTTGAATCCAGGCATTTGGCATTTCTGTCTTCAGGCTCTAATGGTCCACACACTAATAGCAGTGCCCCAAGTAACATTTCTACAAAGCGATTGTGATGTCATAATTGGACTTTTACACCTGCAGACACAGGTAGTATACAGGAACAAACTCTTGACTTCTGGCAGTAAACGGTTAAGACCAGGGAGGTAATAATTTCCACTGGGTTCCTGGGACTGACTTCAAAAATAGCAATTCTGAGTTTGAGGTGTTTCCATTTGATGGAGAAAGCTCCAAATATCACTCCACCTCCCATTTGCATGAATGGAACTTGTGGTCAAAAGGAGATATCCAGCCATGGAATGTCACACCTAGGTAAGATATTTGCTAAGCAGGCAGTGTGCTTCTCTTGATTCACATTCTAACCATCAGAATATTACGTGTGTCTCTCCGGGTTTGCCCATAGAAAGAGAGTGGCATTTGAATAAGAACCCACAGTTCTCCACAGGCCCAGGTAGCAATGAGAATCAAACTGTTCCTACTCTTCCAAATATGGCACAGATTGAGGAGGGAGAACAGTCCCACTCAGTTTCTGAAAATCAGTTTATAGCAACACGGTCGGAATTCCAGCTTTTGCTTGGTGAGATTAAGCTCCTGATATCCCAGATTCTCCCTTTGGCTTGCATGGAGGTTGCTAGAAAAGAGAGACATCTTGTAATTAGGTATAATCTATGCCTTTGAACGTTGAAAACAGGCATTTTACACCTCGGACTTCAGGCTCTAACCGTCTAAACATAAGGAAAGTTGCTCCAGTGCTTCTTTCTACGAAGGGAGTGTGAGGTAATAATGCTCCTTACTCTACCACAGACACAAGTAGCATAGATAAAGAAACTGTTGTTCCTGACAAGAAAAGGCAGAAGCAGGCAGAGAGAAATTTAGCAGACTATTTCAGAAACTTTGTTCACAAAAACACCATCTGAGTACCAGCTCTCTGTTTCAGAGAGAAATTAACTATAATCAAAGAAAGTCCCCATCACGTGAATAGAGCAGCTGGCCAAAAGGAGATGTCAGGCAGCAAAAGGCACTGCTAGCCCAGAATCTTTCTTGAAAAGGCAGTGTGCATACCTCGTTTCAGGACCTTCCCAACAGAAAATTAGTTGTGATTCTCCAGTGCTTGTCTGTACAATGATAGGCATATTTTCCTAAGTGCCCTTATACTCCCACTGGTAGAGGGAGCATGGACAATGGTTGCAACTCTGGCCAAAAGAGGCACAGATTGGGTGAACAGTTTCACTTTGTTTCTAAAACTGTCTTTTAGAAAATCATGTTCTGATTTCCAGCTCCTTCTTTGGTAGGGAAACCTCTTGATTGTGCAGATTCTCCCATTCACTAGAAAGGAGCTGGATGGCCAAGAGGGATATTGGCATGAAGTTATACTCCAGGCATTTGGGCTATGAAACCAGCCATTTGGCACTTCTGTCTTCAGGTTCTAATGGTCCACACACAAATAGCAGTGCCCCAGGTCTCGTTTCTACAAAGGGATTGTGATGTCATAATGGGACTTTCACTCCTCCATCCACAGGTAGTATATAGGAACAAACTCTAGCCTCCTGGCAGTAGAAGGCAAAGAGCAGGGAGGTAGTAATTTCCACTCCGTTCATGAAACTGACATCACAAAAGCAGGTCTGAGTTCCAGGTGTTTCTATTTGAGGGAAAAATCTCCAAATATCCTTCCGACTCCCATTCAATTGAATGGAGCTTGTGGTCCAAAGGAGATATCCAGCCATGGAATGGCACTCCTAGTCTAGAGATTTCCCAAGTAGGCAGTGTGCTTTTCTCAATTCAGATTCTAACCTTTAGAACATTGCCTGTGTATCATATGCCCGTATAAAGAGAGTTGTATTTGCATAAGAAGCCACAGTTCTGAACAGGTACAGGCAACATGGAGGAACAAACTGCTCCTATTCTTCCAAATAACTAACAGAGTGAGCTGGGCGAATAGACCCACTCAGTTTCCAAATATCAGTTTTTAGCAACATGGTCTGAATTCCAGCATTTGCTTGGGGAGGTTAAGCTCCTGATATCCCAGATTCTCCCTTTCGCTTGTTTGGAGGTTGCTAGAAAAGAGAGGCATCTTGCAATTTGGTGTAATCCAAGCCTTTGCACGTTGAATGCAGGCATTTTACATCTCTGTCTTTAGGCTTTAATCATCCAAACACAAGGAGTTTTGACCCATTGCTCATTTCTACGAAGGCCGTGTGAGGTCATAATAGGCCTTTCTCTACCACAGACACAAGTAGCGTACAGGAAAAAACTCTTGTTCCTGCCAAGAAAAGGCAGCCTCAGGTAGGTAGCATATGAGAACACAATTTCAAAAAAGTTGTTCAAAAAAGCACCGTCTCAGTACCAGCTCTGTGTTTCAGGGAGAAATAAAGTAATATCCAAGAATGTCCCTATGCCATGAATAGAGCAGCTGGGCCAACGGAGATGTCCAGGCAGCAAAAGGCAATGCTAGGCCGGAATCTTTCTGAAACAGGCACTGTGCATACCTCGTTTCAGCATATTCCCAAGAAAATATTAGCTGTGATTCTCCGGTGCTTGTCTGTACAATGACACCCGTATTTTCCTAAGTGCCCTTATACTCCCACTGGTAGAGGGAGCATGGGCAACGGTTGCTTCACTGGCCCAAAGAGACACTGATTGAGTGTATATTTTTACTATGTTTCTGAAACTGTTGTTTAGAGCAACGTGTTCTGATTTCCAGCTCCTTCTGTGGTAGGGAAACCTCTTGATTTTCCAAATTTTCCCACTCACTGAATGTAGCTCCATGGCCAAGAGCGACATTTGGCATGAAGTTATACTCCAGGCATTTGGGCTTTGAAACCCGGCATTGGCACTTATGTCTTCATTCTCTAAGAGTCCAAACCAAATGGCTGTGCCCCAGGGCTCCTTTCTGCAAAGCAATTGTAATGTCATAATGGGACTGTCACCACTGCAGACACAGGTAGTGTACAAGAACAAACTCTTGCCTCCTGGCAGTAATTGGAAAAGAGCAGGAGGGAGTAATTCCCACTCCGTTCCTGAAACTGACTTCACAAAAAGCAGGTCTAAGTTCCAGTTGTTCCTGTTTGAGGGAGAAATCTCCAAGTATCACTCCCCCTCCCATTCGCTTGAATGGAGCCTGTGGTCAAAAGGAGATATCCAGCCATGGAATCGCACTGCTAATCCAGAGATTTTCGAAGAAGGACGTGTGCTTTTCTCAATTCAAATTATAATCATCAGAACATTAAGTGTTTTTCTCCACCATTTGCCCTTAGAAAGAGACCGGTATTTACAGAAGAAGCCACAGTTCTCCACAGGCCCAGGGATCATGGAGGAACAAACTGTTACTAGTCTTCCAAATTGGGTACAGAGTGAACAGGGAGTACAGTCCCTCTCAGTTTCTGAAAATCAGTTTATAGCAATAGGCTCTGAATTCCAGCTTTTTCTTGGGGAGATTAAGCTCCTGATATCTGACATTCTCCCTTTTGCTTGCTTGGAGGTTGCTAGCAAAGAGAGGCATCTTGTAATTCGGTGTAGTCCACGCCTTTGCACATTGACAACAGGCATTTAATACCTCTGTCTTCATTCTCTAACCATGCAAACACAAGGAGTGTTGCCCCTGTGCTTGTATCCACGAAGGGAGTATAAGGTCATATTGGGCCTTTCTCTACAACAGACACAAGTAGCATAGATGAACAAACTCTTGTCCCTGCAAGTAAAGGCAGAAGCAAGTAGGTAAAAAATTAGCACACAATTTCAAAAACTTTGTTCACAAAAACACCGTCTGAATACCAGCTCTGTGTTTCAGGGAGAAGTCAACTAATATCCAAGAAAGTCCCCCATAACACGAATAGAACCACTGGGTGAATGGAGATTTCCAGGCAGCAAAAGGCCCCGCTATGTCGGAATCTTTCTGAAACTGGCATGTGCATACCTTATTTCAGCTTCTTCCCAACAAATTATTACTTATGATTCTCCAGTGCATTTCTGTACAATGACAGCCATATATTCCTAAGTGCCCTCATACTCCCACTGATAGAGGGAACATGGACAACGGTTGCAACTCTGGCCAAAAGTGCCACAGATTGGGTGTACAGTTTCACTATGTTTCTAAAAGTGTCGTTTATACCAACATGTTCTGATTTACAGCTTCTTCTTTGGTAGGGAAACCTCTTGATTGTGCCAATTTTCCCATTCATTTGAAAGGATCTGAATGGCAAAGAGTGACATTTCGTGTGAAGTTGTACTCCAGGCATTTGGGCTTTGAAACCTGGCATTTGGGTCTTAGGTCTTCAGGCTCTACCTGTACAAACACAAATAGCAGTGCCCCAGGTCTCATTTCTACAAAGCGATTGTAATGTCATAATAGGAATTTCACTCCTGCAGACACAGGTAGTGTACAGGAACAAACTCTTGCCTCCTTGCAGTAAGAGGAAAACAGTAGGGAGGTCCTAATTTTCACTCGGATCCTGAAACTGACTTCACAAAAAGCACATCTGTGTTCCAGGTGTTTCTATTTAAGGGAGATATCTTCAGGTATCACTCCGCCTGAGGACCATCTCTGTGTTTCAGGGAGAAATCAACTAATATCCAAGAAACTCTCCATCCAATGAATAGAGCAGCTGGGCAAATGGAGATATCCTGGCAGCAAAAGGCACAGCTAGGCCGGAATCTCTCTGAAAGAGGCACTGTGCATATTTCATTTCAGCTTCTTCCCAACAGAATATTAGTTGTGATTCTCCATTGCTTGTCTGCACAATGGCAGCCATATTTTCCTAAGTGCCCTTATAAAACAATTGGTAGAGGGAGCATGGACAGCGGATGCAACTCTGGCCAAAAGAGGCACAGATTGGGTTTACATTTTCACTATGTTTCTGAAACTGTCGTTTAGAGCATCATGTTCTGATTTCCAACTCCTTCTTTGGTAGGGAAACCTCTTGATTGTGCAGATTCTCCCATTCACTTGAAAGGAGCTGCATGGCCAAGAGGGACATTTGGCGTGAAGTTATACTCCAGGCATGTGGGCTATGAAACCAGGTATTTGGCACTTCTGTCTTCAGGCTCTAATGGTACACACACAAATAGCAATGTCCCAGGGTTCTGTTCAACAAATCGACTGTGATATCATAATGGCACTTTCACTCCTGAGGACACAGGTAGTATACTGGAACAAAATCTTGCTTCCTGGCAGTAAATGGCAAAGAGCAGAGAGGTAGTAATTTCGATTCTGTTCCTGAAACTGATTTCATAAAAACAGATCTGAGTTCCAGGTGCTTCATTTGAGTGAGAAATCCCTAAATATCACTCCACCTCCCATGCGCTTGACTGGAGCTTGTGTTCCAAAGGAGATATCCAGCCATGGAATGGCACCCCCAGTCCAGAGATTACCGAAGCAGGCAGTATGCTTTTCTCCATTCAGATTCTAACCATCAGAACATTATGTTTGTTTCTAAACCATTTGCCCGTAGAAAGAGAGCTGTTTATGAATATGAAGCCACAGTTCTCCCCACGCACAGGGAACATGGAGAAACAAAGTCTTCCTACTCTTTCAAATAAGGCACAGAGTGAGCAGTGAGTACAGTCCCACTCAGTTTCTGGAAATCAGTTTATAGCAATACGGTCTGAATTTCAGCTTTTTCTTGGGGAGGTTAAGATCCTGCTATCCAAGATTCTCCCTTTCACTTGCGTGGAGGTTGCTAGAATAGAGAGACAGCTTGCAATTAGGTGTAATCCAGGCCGTTGCACATTGAAACAGGCAATTTACCCCTCTGTCTTCAGGCTGTAACCATCGAAACACAAGTAGTGTTGCCACAGTGCATGTTTCTATGAAGGAAGTACAAGGTCATAATGGGTCTTTCTCTACCACAGACACAAGTAGCATAGAGGAACAAACTCTTGTTCCTGCCAAGAAAAGGCAGAAGCAGGTAGGTAGCAAATTGGCATGCAATTTCAGAAACGCTGTTCACAAAAACACCATCTGAGAACCAGCTCTTATGTTTCAGGGCGAAACCAAATTATGTCCAATAAACTCCACATCCTATGAATAGAGCAGCTGGACAAACAGAGACGTCCAGGCAGCAAAAGGCACTGCTAGGCCAAAATCTTTCTGAAACAGGCACTGTGCATACCTCGTTTCAGCTTCTTCCCCAAAGAATATTAGTTGTGATTCTCCAGTGCTTGTCTGTACAATGACAGGCGTAATTTCCTAAGTGCCCTTATACTCCCACTGGTAGAGGGAGCATGGACTACGTTTGCAACTCTGGTCAAAAGAGGCACAGATTGGGTGTACAGTTTCTCTATGTTTCTGAAACTGTTCTTTATAGGAACATTTTCTGATTTCAAGTTCCTTCTTTGGTAGGGAAACCTCTTGATTGGGCAGAGTCTCCCATTCACTTGAAAGGAGCTGCATGGCGAAGGGGGATATTTTGCATGAAGTTGTACTCCAGTCATTTGGGCTTGGAAAGCCAGCCTTTGGCTCTTTGGTCTTCAGGCTCTAAGTGTCTAAACACAAAGAGCATTGTCCCAGGGCTCATTTCTTAAAAGGGATTATGACGTCAAAATGGGACTTTCATTACTGTAGACACAGGTAGTGTACAGGAACAAACTTTGCCTTGTGGGAGTAAATGGCAAAGAGCCGGGAAGTAGTAATTTCCACTCCGTTCCTGAAAGAGACTTCACACATAGCAGGTCTGAGTTCCAGGTGTTTCCATTTGAGGGAGAAGTCTCTGAATATCACTCCACATCGCATGCACTTGACTGCAGTTTGTGGTCCAAAGGAGATATCCAGCCATGGAACGGCACTCCTAGTCCAGAGGTTTCCGAAGAAGGCAGTGTGCTTTTCTCGATTCGGAGTCTAAACATCAGAACATTACGTGTGTTTCTCCACCGTTTGCCCATACAAAGAGGATAGTAATTGAATAAGAAGGTCACAGTTCTCCACAGGCACAGGGAACATGGAGAAACAAACTATTATTCCTCTTCCAAATAAGGCACAGAGTGAGCAGTGAGTACAGTCCCTCGCAGTTTCTGAAAATGAGTTTATAGCAACAAGCTCTGAATTCCAGCATTTGCTTGGGAAGATTAAGCTCCTGATATCCCAGATTGTCCCTTTGGCTTGCTTGGAGGTAGCGAGAACAGAGAGGCATCTTGCTACTAGGGTTCATCCATGCCTTTGCATGTTGAAAACAGGCATTTTACACCTCCTTCAGGCTCTAACCATCCAAACACAAGTAGTGTTGTCCCAGTGCTTGTTTCTATGAAAGGAGTGTGAGGTCACAATGGACCTTGCTCTACCCCAGACACAAGTAGCATAGAGGAGGAAACTCTTGTTCCTGACAAGAAAAAGGTGAAGCAGAGAGCTAGAAATTTAGCACCCAATTTCAGGAACTTTGCTCACAAAAACACCGTCTGAGTACCAGCTCTGTGTTTGAGGGAAAAGTCAACTAATATCAAAGAATCTCCCCATCCCATGAATAGAGCAGCTGGGCAAACGGAGATATCCAGGCAGCAAAAGGCTCTGGTAGGCCAGAATCTTTCTGAAACAGTCACTGTGCATACCTTGTTTCAGCTTCTTCCCAACAGAATATTAGTAGTGATTCTCCAGTGCTTGTCTGTACAATGACAGCCGAATTTTCCTAAGTGCCATTATACTCCCACTGGTAGAGGGAGCATGGACAACAGTTGCATCTCTGGCCCAAGGAGGCCCAGATTGAGTGTATAGTCTCATTATGTTTCTGAAAGTGTCCTTTATAGCAACATGTTCTGATTTCCAGCTCCTTCTTTGGCTGGGAAAACTCTTGATTGTGCAGAGTCTCCCATTCACTTGAAAGGAGCTGCAGGGCAAAGAGGAACATTTGGCATGAAGTTATACTCCAGGCATTTGGGCTTTGAAACCCAGCATTTGGCACTTCTGTCTTCAGGCTCTACCGGTCCAAACAAAAATAGAAGTGCTCCAGGGCTCATTTCTACAAAGGGATTGTGACATCATCATGGGACTTTCACTGCTGCAGACATGGGTAGTGTACAGGAACAAACACTTGCCTCTTTGCAGTAAACGGCAAAGAGAAGGGAGGTAGTAATTTCCACTCCGTTACTTAGACTGACTTCAAAAATAGCAGTACTGAGTTCAAGGTGTTTCCATTTGCAGGAGAAATCTCTGAATATCAGTCCTCCTCCCATTCACTTGATTGGAGCCTGTGGTCCAAAGGAGATATCCATCTGTGAAATGGCACTCCTAGTCCAGAGATTTCCAAAGCAGGCAGTGTGCTATTCTCCATTCATATTCTAACCATTGGAACATTACGTGTGTTTCTCCACCATTTACCCGTACAAACAGAGTGGTATTTGGATAAGAAGCCACATTTTTCCACAGGCACATAGAACATGGAGAAAGAAACTGTTCCTATCTTCCAAATAAGGAACAGAGTGAGCAGCGAATACAGTCCCACTCAGTTTCTGAAAATCAGTTTATAGCAACACTGTGTGAATTCCAGCTTTTGCTCGGGGAGATTAAGCTCCTGATATCCCAGATTCTTCCATTCACTTGCTAAGAGGTTGCTAGAAAAGAGAGGCATCTTGGAAGTAGGTGTAATCCACACCCTTTCACGTTGAAAACAGGCCTTTTACACCTCTGTCTTCAGGCTCTAACAGGCCAAACACAAGTAGTGTCGCCCCAGTGCTTGTTTCTACGAAGGCAGTGTGAGGACATAATGGACCTTTCTCTACCACAGACACATGTAGCATAGAGGGACAAATTATTTTTCCTGCCAAGAGGCAGAAGCAGGTAGGTAGCAAGTTAGCACACAATATCTGAAACTTTGTTCACTCAAAGACACTGTCTGGGTACCAGCTCTGTGTTTCAGGGAGAAATCAACTACTATCCAAAAAATTCCCTATTCCATGAAAAGAGCAGCTGAGCTAATGGAGATGTCCAGTCAGCAAAAGGCACTGCTAGGCCAGAATCTTTCTGAAGCACGCACTGTGCATGCCTTGTTTCAGGTTCTTACAAACAGAATATTAGTTGTGATTCTCCAGTGCTTGTCTGTACAATGACAGACGTATTTTCCTAAGTGCCCTTATACTCCCACTGGTAGAGGGATCATGGATAACGGTAGCAACTCTTACCAAAAGAGGCACAGATTGAGTGTAGAGTTACACTATATTTCTGAAACTGACATTTATAGCAACATGTTCTGATTTCCAGCTCCTTCTTTGGTATTGAAACCACTTGATTATGCAGTCTTTCATTCAATTAAAAAGAGGTGCAAGGCCAAGAGGGGCATTTGGCATTAATTTGTACTCCAGTTATTTGGGCTTTGAAACCCAGCATTGGCACTTCTTTCTTCAGGTTCTAGCTGTCCAAACAAAAATAGCAGTGCCTCAGGGCTCCTTTCTGCAAAGGGATTGTGACTTCATAATGGGGCTTTCACATCTCAGACATAGATCGTCTGCAGGAACAAACTCTTGCCTCCTGGCAACAAAGGGTCAAGAGCAGAGAAGTAGCAATTTCCACTCCATTACTGAAAGTGATCTCTCAAAGAGCAGGTCTGAGTTCCAGGTGTTTCCATTTGATGGCGAAATCTCCAAACATCACTCCACCTCCCATTCGCTTGATTGGAGCTTGTGGTCCAAAGGAGATATCCAGCCATGGAATCGCATTGCTAGTCCAGAGATTTTCAAAGAAGGCAGTGTGCTTTTCTCGATTCAGATTCTAACCATCAGAACATTATGTGTTTTTCTCCACTGTTTGCCCATAGAAGGAGAGCGGTATTTGTATCAGAAGCTGCAGTTCTCCACAGGCACAGGGAACATGGAGAAACAAACTGTTCCTACTCCTCCAAATCAGGAACAGAGTGAGAAGTGAGTACAGTCCCACTCAGTTTCTGATAATCATTTTATAGCTACATGGTCTGTATTCCAGAATTGCTTGGGCAGATTAGGCTCCTGATATCCCAGATTCTGCCTTTGGCTTGCTTGGAGGTAGCGAGAACAGAGAGGCATCTTGCAATTAGGTGTAATCCATGCCTTGCATGTTGAAAACAGGCATTTTACACCTCTGTCTTCAGGCTCTTACCTTCCCAAATGCAAGTAGTGTTGCCTCAGGTCTTATTTCTACCAAGGGAGTGAGGTCATAATTGGCCTTTCTCTACTACACACACTAGTAGCATAGATGAACAAACTCTTGTTCCTTCCAGGAAAAAGTATGAGCAGGTACGTAGCAAATTAGCACGCAATTTCAGAAACTTTGCTCACAAAAGCACCATCTAAGTACCAGCTCTGTGTTTTAGGGAAAAGTCAACTAATATCAAAGAATCTCCCCATCCCATGAATAGAGCAGCTGGGCAAACGGAGATGTCCAGGCAGCAAAAGGCACTGTTAGGCAGGAATCTTTCTGAAAGAGGCACTGTGCATACTTCGTTTCAGCTTCTTCCCAACAAAATATTAGTTGCGATTCTCCACTGCTGTACAATGACAGCCGTATTTTGCTAAGTGCTCTTATACTCCCCCTGGTAGAGAGAGCATGGACGATTGTTGAAACTCTGGCCAAAAGAGGCACAGATTGGGTTTACAGTTTCAATGTGGTTCTGAAACTGTCTTTTATAGCAACATATTTTGATTTCCAGCTCCATGTTGGGAAACCTCTTCATTGTGTAGAGTCTCCCATTTACTTGATAGGAGCTGCTCTTTCAGGGAGGGACATTTTGCATGAAGTTATACTCCAGGCACTTCAGCTTTGAAACCCGGCATTTGTCACTTCTGTCTTCAAGCTCTATCGCTCCACATACAAATAGCAATGCACCTGAGCTTGATTCTACAAAGGGATTGTGACGTCATAGTGAGACTTTCACTACTGCAAACACAGGCAGTGTACCGGAACATACACTTGCCTCCTGGCAGTAAAAGACAAATAGCAGGGAGGTAGCAATTTCCACACTGTTTCTGAAACTGACTTCACAAATAGCAGGTCTGAGTTCCAGATGTTTCCTTTTGAGGGAGAAATCTCTGAATATAACTCCACCTCCCATTCGCATGATTGGAGCTTCTAGTCAAAAAGAGATATCCAGCCATGGAATGGCACTCTTAATCCAGAGATTTCCAAAGCAGGGAGTGTGTCTTTCTCGATGCAGATTCTAACCACTGGAACATTGCGTGTGTTTCTCCACCGTTTGCCTGTACAAAGAGAGCGGTATTTAATAAGAAGCCACAGTTCTCCACAGGCACATGGAACATGGAGAAACAAACAGTTCCCACTCTTCCAAATAAGGCACAGAGTGAGCAGCGAATACAGTCCCACTCAGTATCTGCAAATCAGTTTATAGCAACACTGTCTGAATTCCAGCTTTTGCTTGGGGAGATTAAGCTCCTGATATGCTTGTTTCTCCCTTTCGCTTGCTTGTAGGTTGCTTGAAAAGAGAGGCATCTTGCAAGTAGGTGTAATCTATGCTTAGCACATTAAAAACAAGCATTTGACACCTCTGTCTTCAGGCTCTAGCTGGCTAAACACAAGTAGTTTTGCCCCAGTGCTTCAATCAATGAATTGAGTGTGAGGACATAATGGGGCTTTCTTACCACAGGTACAGGTAGCATAGAAGAACAAAGTCTTGATCCTGCCAAGAAAATTCAGAAGCAGGTAGGTAGCAAAATAGTACACATTATCAGAAACTTTGTTCACAAAAACACCGTCTGAGTACGAGCTCTGTGTTTCAGGGAGAAATCAACTAATATCTAAGAAACTTCCCACCCCATGAATAGAGCACCTCAGCAAAGGGAGATATCCAGGCAGCAAAGGCACTGATAGACAGGAATCTGTCTGAAACAGGCACTGTGCATACCTCATTTCAGCTTCTTCCCAACAGAATATTAGTTGCTGATTCTCCAGTTCTTGTCTGTACAATGACAGCCATATTTCCCAAGTGCCCTTTTACTCCAACTGGTAGAGGGAGCATGGACAACTGTTGCAAGTCTGGCCAAAAGAGGCCCAGATTGGGGTTAAAGTTTCAATATTTTTCTGAAACTGTCCTTAATAGCAACATATTCTGATCTCCAGCTCCTTCTTTGGTAGGGAAACCTCTTGATTGTGCAGAGTCTCCCATTCACTTGAAAGGACATGCATGGCCAAGAGGGACATTTTGCATGAAGATATAATCCAGGCATTTGGGCTTTGACACCGGCATTTGGCACTTCTGTTTTCACTCTCTACTGGTCAACATACAAATAGCATGGCACCAGGGCTCGTTTCTACAAAGCAATTGTGATTTCATAATTGGATTTTCACTCCTGCACACACAGGTAGTGTACAGGAACAAACTCTCGCCACTTGGCAGTAAATGGCAAAGAGCAGGTAGGTTGTAATTTCCACTCTGTTCCTGAGACTGACTTCATAAATAACAGGTCAAAGATCCAGGTCTTTCCATTTGAGGGGAAAATCCCCAAATATCACTCCACCTCCCATTCACTTGATTGGAGCTTATGGTCCAAAGGAGATATCCAGCCGTGGAATGGCACTCCTAATCCAGAAATTTCTGAAGCAGGCAGTGTGCTTTTCTCGATTCAGATTCTAACCATCAGAACATTACCTATTCTTCTCCACCATTTAGCCATACAAAGAGAGCAGTATATAAATAAGAATCCACAGTTCCCTACTGGCACAGGGAAAATAGAGAAACAAACTCTTCCTACTCTTCCAAATCAGGCACAGTGTGGGCATCGAGAACAGACCCACTAAATTTCTGAAAATCAGTTTATGGAAACAAGCTCTGAATTCCAGCATTTGCTTAGGGAGATTAATCTCTTGACATACCAGGTTCTCCCTTTCTCTTTCTTGGAGCTTTCTAGAAAAGAGAGGCATCTTGCAGTTAGTGTAATTCATGGCTTTGCATGTTGAAAACAGGCATTTTACCTCTCTGTCCTCACACTCTAACCGTCCAAACACAAGTAGTGTTTCCCCAGTGCTTGTTTCTACTATGGGAGTGTGAGGTCATATTGGGTCTTTCTCTACCACAGACACAAGTAGCGTAAAAGAACAAACTCTTGTTCTTGCCACTAATAGGAAGAAGCAGGAAGGTCAAAAGGTAGTACAGGATTTCAGAAACTTTGTTCACAAAAACACGGTCTGAGTTCCAGATATGTGTTTCAGTGAGAAATCAACTAATATCCAAGAAACTCCCCATCCCATGAATAGCGCAGCTGGGCAAACAGAGATGTCGAGGCAGCAAAAGGCACTGCTAGGCCAGAATATTTCTGAAATAGGAACTGTGCATACCTGTTTTAAGCTTCTTCACAGCAGTATATTAGTTGTGATTCTTCAGTGCTTGCCTGTACAATGACAGGTGTGTATTCCTAAGTGCCCCTATACTCCCAGTGGTAGAGAGAGCATGGAAAATGGTTGCATCTCTAGGCAAAAGAGGCACAGATTGGGTGTAAATCTTCACTATGCTTCTTAACCGATCATTTATAGCAACACGTTCTGATTTCCAGCTCCTTCTTTGGTAGGGAAACCTCTTGATTGTGCAGAGTCTCCCATTCACTTGAAAGGAGCTACACAGCCAAGAGGGACATTTTGCATGAAGTTATGCTCCAGGCATTGGGGCTTTGAAACTCGGCATTTAGCACTTCAGTCTTCAAGCTCTACTGGTCCAAAAACAAATAGCAGTGCCCCAGGTCTCCTTTCTACAAAGGAAATGTGACATCATAACGTGAATTTCATTACTGCAGACACTTGTAGTTTAGAGGAACAAACCGTTGCCTCCTGGAAGTAAATGGCAAAGAAAAGGGAGATAGTAATTTCCACTCCATTTCAGGGACTGACTTAACAAATAGCAGGTCTGAGTTCCAGGCGTTTCCATTTGAGAGAGAAATCTTTTAATATCACACCAGGTCCCATTCGCTTGATAAAAGCTTTTGGTCCAGAGGAGATATCCATCCATGGAATGGCACTCCTACTCCACAGATTTTCGAAGCAAGCAGTGTGCTTTTCTTGATTCAGATTCTAACCATCGGGACATTACGTGAGTTTCTCCACCGCTTGCAGATACAAAGAGAGCGGTATTTGAATACGAAACCACAGTTCTCCACAGGCACAGAGAACATGGAGGAAGAAAGTGTTCCTACTATTCCAAATATGGCACAGAGTGAGCACTGAATATAGCCCTACTCACTTACTGAAAATCAGTTTATTGCAGCACGGTCTGAACTCCAGCTTTTGCATGGGGAGATGAAGCTCCTGATATCCCAGATTCTGCCCTTTGCTTGCTTGGAGGTTGCTAGAAAAGAGGGGCATCTTGTAAGTAGGTGTAATCCTCACCTTTGTACGTTGAAATCAGTCATTTTACACCTCGGTCTTGAGGCTCTAACCGTCCAAACACAAGTAGTGTTGCCCCAGTGCTTGTTTCTACGATGGGAGTCTTAGGTCATAATGGACCTTTCTCTACCACAGACACAAGTAGCATAGTTGAACAACCGCTTGTTCCTGCCAAGAAAAAGCAGAAGCAGGTAGGTGAAAATGTAGCACAAAAACTCAGAAACTTTTTTCACAAAAACACCGTCTGAGTACCAGCTATGTTTTTTCAGGGAGATATAAACTAATATCCAAGAGTGCTCGCTTCGGCAGCACATATACTAAACTAATATCCAAGAAACTCCCCATCCCATGAATAGAGAAGATGGGCAAAAGGAGATATCCAGGCAGCAAAAGGAACTGCTAGCCCGGAATTTTCTGAAACAGGCACTGTGCATACCTCGCTTCAGCTTCTTCCAAACAGAATATTAGGTGTGAATCTCAAGTGTTTGTCTGTACAATGGCAGCCATATTTTCCTAAGTGCCCTTATACTCCCACTGGTAGAGGGAGCATGGACAACGTATGCAACTCTGGCCAACAGAGGCACAGATTAGTTGTACTGTTTCACTATGTTTCTGAAAATGTCATTTATAGCAACATGTTTTGTTTTCCAGATCCTTCTTTAGTAGGGAAACCTCTTGATTGTGCAGAGTCTCCCATTCACTTGAAAGGAGCTGCACGGCGAGGAGAGATATTTTGCATGAAGTTATATTCCACGCATTTTGGCTTTGAACCACAGCATTTGGCATTTCTGTCTTCAGGCTCTACTGGTCCAAACACAAATAGCAGTGCCCTAGGCCTCCATTCTACAAAGGGATTGTGACGTCATCATGGGACTTTCACTAGTGCACACAAGTACTGTACAGGAACAAACTCTTGCCTCCTTTCAGTAAATGGCAAAGACCAGGGAATTAGTAATTTCCATTCCGTTTTCAGACTGACTTCACAAATAGTAGTTCTGAGTTTCAGGTGTTTCCATTTAATGGAGAAATCTCAGAATATCACACCACCATCCATTGGCATGATTGGAGCTTGTGGTCAAAAGGAGATATCCAGGGCCGGAGGGTTAGCTCAGTGGTTCCGGCGCCTGCCTCGCAAGCGTAAGGACCTGAGTTTGATCCCCGGTTACCACATATAATGCTGGGCGTGGTGGCTCACGCCTGTAATCCCAGCACTCGGAAGGCAGAGACGGGAGGATTGCTGAGTTCGCAGTGGCTTGCCTGGGCACCATAGTGAGCTCAGGGCCAGCCTGAACTACAAAGCAAGACCCTGTCTCAAAAAAAAAAAAAAAAAAAAAAAGGAGATATCCAGCCATGGAATGGCTGTCCTAGTCCAGAGATTTCCGAAGCAGGCAGTGTGCTTCTCTGGATTCAGATTCTAAAGATCAGAACATTAGGTGTCTTTCTCCACCATTTGCTTCTAAATAGAGAGCACTACTTGAATAAGAATAGACAGTTCTACACATGCACTGGCATCATGGAGAAACAAACTGATCCTACTCTTCCAAATAAGGTACACAGTGAGCAGCGAGTACAGTCTCACTTAGTATCTGTAAATCAGTTTATAGCAACACGGTCTGAATTCCAGGTTTTGTTTGGGGAGATTAAGCTCCTGATATTCCAGATTCTCCCTTTCACTTGCTTGGAGGTTGTTAGAAAGGAGAGGCATCTTGCAATTAGGTGAGATCCACGCCTTTGCACATTGAACAAAGGCATTTTACACCTCTGTCTTCAGGCTCTAACAGTCCAAACAAAAGTAATGTTGCCCCAGTGTTTGTTTCTACGAAGTGTGTGTGAGGTCTTAAAGGGGCTTTCTCTACCACAGACACAAGTAGCATAGATGAACAAGCTCTTGTTTATGCCAAGAAAAAGGAGAAGCAAGCAGGTAGGTAATTAGCACAAATATTCTGAAACCTTTTCACAAAAAAACAACGTCTGAGTAACAGCTCTGTGTTTCAGGGAGAAATCAAATAATATTCAAGAAACTCCCCATTCCATAAATAGAGCAGCTGGCCAAACGGATATGTCCAGGCAGCAAAAGGCACTGCTAGGCCAGAATCTTTCTGAAAGGGCACTGTGCATACCTCGTTTTAGCTTCTTCCCTAAAGAACATTAGTTGTGATTCTCTAGTGCTTGTCTGTACAATGACAGCCATATTTTCCTGCATGAACTTATACTCCCACTTGTAGAGACAGAATGGACAACCATTGCAACTCTGGGCAAAAGAGGCACATATTGGGTGTACAGTTTCACTATGTTTCTGAAACTGTCCTTTATAGCTACGTGTTCTGATTTCCAGCTCCTTCTTTGGTAGGGAAATGTCTTGATTGTGCAGGAGCTACCATTCACTTGAACATAGCTGCAAGGCCAAGAGGGACATTTTGCATGAAGTTATACTCCAGGTATTTGGGATTTGAAATCCGGCACTTGACACCTCTGTCTTCATTCTCTACTTGTCCAAACAGAAATAGCAGTGCCAAAGAGCTCATTTCTACAAAGGGTTGTGGCACCATAATTGGAATTTCAGTACTGCAGACCCAGGTAGTGTACAGGAAGATAACCATGCCTCCTGGCAGTAAACAGCAAAGAGGATGGATATAGTAATTTCCACTCTGTTCCTGAAACTGACCTCAGAAATAGCAGGTCTGTGTTCCCGGTGTTTCCATTTGAGTGAGAAATCTCTGAATTTCACTCCACCTCCCATTCGCTTGACTGGACCTTGTGGTCCAAAAGGGATATACAGCTGTGGAATGGCACTCCTAGTCCAAAGGTCTCCAATGCAGGCAATGAGGTTTTCTCAATTCAGATTATAATCACCAGAATATTACATGTGTTTCTCCACCATTTCCCCATACCAAGAGAGTGCTATTTGAATAAGAAGCCCCAGTTTTCCACAGGCACAGAGAATATGGAGAAACAAACTGTTCCTACTCTTACAAATAAGGCACAGAGTGAACAGCGAGTACAATCCTACTCAGTTTCTGAGAATCAGTTTATAGCAACACGGTCTGATTTCCAACATTTGCTTGGGGAGTTTAAGATCCTGATATCCCAGATTCTCCCTTTTGCTTGCTTGGAGGTTGCTAGAAAAGAGAGGCATCTTGTCATTAGGTGTAATACACGCCTTTGCCCATTGAATACAGGCATACTACACCTCTGTCTTCAGGCTCTATCCGCCCAAACACAAGTAGTGTTGCCACAGTGCTTGTATCCAGGAAGGGAGTGTGAGGTCTTAATGGGCCCTTCTCTACCACAGACGCAAGTAGTGTAGATGAACAAACTCTTGTTTCTGCCAAGTAAAGGCAGAAGCAAGTAGGTTGAAAATTAGCCCACAATTTCAGAAAATTTGTTCACAAAAAAACGTCTGAGTATCTCCTGTGTGTTTCAGAGAGAAATCAACTAATATCCAAGAAAGTCCCCATTCCATGAATAGAGCAGCTGGCAAAGTGAGATTTCCAGGAACAAAAGGCACTGGTAGGTTGGAATCATTCTGAAGGAGAAAGTGTGCATACCTCGATTCAGCTTCTTCCCAACAGAATGTTAGTTGTGATTCTCCAGTGCTTCTCTGTACAACGACAGCTGTATTGTCCTAAGTGCCCTTATATTCCCACTGGTAGAGGGAGGATGGACAACTTTTGCAACTCTGCCCAAAAGAGACACAGATTGGGTGTACAGTTTCACTATGTTTCTGAAACTGTCATTTATAGCAACATATTCTGATTTCCAGCTCCTTCTTTTGCTTTGAAACCTCTTGATTGTGCAGAGTCTCCAATTCACTTGAAAGGAGCTTCACGGCGAAGAGGGACATTTGGCATGAAGTTACACTCCAGGCATTTGGGCTTTGAAACCCGGCATTTGGCACTTCTGTCTTCAGGCTCTACCGGTCCAAACAAAAATAGAAGTGCCTCAGGGCTCATTTCAACAAAGGGATTGTGATAACTTAATGGGAGTTTCACGACTGAAGACACAGGTTGTGTACAGGAAAAAAACTCTTGCCTCCTAGCAGTAAACGGAAAAGAGCAGGGATTTATTAATTTCCACTCCGTTCCTGAGACTGACTTCACAAATTGCAGGTCTGAGTTCTAGGTGTTTCTATTTGAGGGAGAAATCTTTGAATATCACTCCACCTCACATTTACTTTGTTGGAGCTTGGGGTCCAAAGGAGATATCCAACCATGGATTGGCACTCCTAGTCCAGAGATTTCGAGGCTGGCAGTGTGCTTTTCTCAATTCAGATTCTAACCATTGAAACATTACGTGTGTTTCTCCACCATTTGCCTGTACAGAGAGAGCGGTATTTGAATAAGAAGCCACAGTTCTCCACATGCCCAGGGAACATGGAGAAACAAACTGTTCCTACTCTTCCAAATAAGACCCCCAGTAAGCAATGAGTACAGTCCCACTCAGTTTCTGAAAATCATTTTACAGCAACATGAACTGAATTTCAGCTATTTTTGGGGAGATTAAGCTACTAATATCACAGATTCTCCCTTTCACTTGCTTGGAGGTAGTTAGAAAACAGGCATCTTGCAATTAGGTGTAATCCACGCCATTGCATGTTGAAAACAGGAATTTTACACCTTGGTCTTCAGGCTCTAACCCTCTAAACACAAGTATTTTTGCCCCAGTGCTTATTTCTATGAAGGGAGTGTAAGGTCATAATGGGACTTTCTCTACCACAGAGTTAAGTAGCATAGGGGAACAAACTCTTGTTCTTGCCAAGAAAAGACAGAAGCAGGTATGTATCAAAGTAGCACACAGTTTCAGAAACTTTGTGAACAAAAATACCTTCTGAGTCCCAGCTCTGTGTTTCAGGGAGAAATCAAATAATATACAAAAAACTCCCTATCCCATGAATACAGCAGCTGGAAAAACGGAGATGTCCAGGTAGCTAAAGGCGCTGCTAGGCCAGAATCTTCCTTAAACAGGCACTGTCCATACCTCATTTCAGCTTCTTTCCAACAGAATATTCATTGTGACTCTCCAATGCTTGTCTGTGCAATGACAGCCAGAGTTTCGTAAGTGCTCTTATCCTCCCCCTGTTAGAGTGAGCATGGACAACGGATGCAACTGTGGCCCAAAGAGGCACAGATTGTGTGTACAGTTTCACTATGTTTCTGAAACTGCAGTTTATAGCAAAATGTTCTGATTTCCAGCTCCTTCTTTGGTAGAGAAACTTCTTGAGAGTTCAGATTCTCTCATTCACTTGAAAGGAACTGCACGGCCAAGAGGGGCATTTCACATGAAGTTATACTCCAGCCATTTGTGTTTGAAACCTGGCATTTAGAACTTCTGTCTTCAGGCTCTACCAGTCCAAACACAAATAGCAGTGCCACTGGGCTTGTTTCTACAGTGATTGTGATGTCATAATGGGATTTTGACTACTGCAGACAGAGGTAGTGTACAGGAAGAAACTCTTGCCTCCTGGCAGGAAACAGCAAAGAGCAGGGAGGTAGTAATTTCCTCTCCGTTCCTGAGACTGACTTCACAAATAGCAGGTCTGTGTCCCAGGTGTTTCTGTTTGAGGGAGAAATCTCTGAATTTAACTTCACATCCCATTTGCTTGATTGGAGCTTGTGGTCAATAAGAGATATCCAGCCGCCAAATGTAACTCCTAGTCCAGAGATTTCCGATGCAGGCAGTGTGCTTTTCTCAATTCAGATTCTAACCATCAGAACATTACCTGTGTTTCTCCACCATTTCCCGGACAAAGACAGCGGTATTTGAGGTAGAAACCATGGTTCTCCAGAGCCACAGGGAACATGGAAAAACAAACTATTCTTACACTCCAAATAAGGCATAGAGTGAGCAGCAAGTACAGTCCCACTCAGTTTCTGAAAATCCGTTTATAGCAACACGGTTTGTTTTCCAGCTTCTGCTTGGGGAGATTAAGGTCCTGATATCCCAGATTCTCCCTTTCCCTTGCTTGCAGTTTGCTATAAAATAGAGGCATCTTGTAATTAGTTGTAATCCACGACTTTGCACGTTGAAAACAGGCATTTTACACCTCTGTCTTCAGGCTCTAACCATCCAAGCACAAGTAGTGTTGCCCCAGTGATTGTTTCTATGAAGGGAGTGTTAGCTCATGTTTGTGCTTTCTCTTCCACATACACAAGTAGCATAGTTGAGCAAACTCCTGTTCCTGCCAAGAAAAGGCAGAAAAATGTAGGTAGCATATTAGCACACAATTTGAGAGACTTTGTTCACAAAAACTCCATCTGAGTACCAGTTCTGAGTTTCCGGGAGAAATCAACTAATAACCAAGAAACTCCCCAATCCATGAATAGAGCAGCTCAGCAAATGAACCTGTCCAGGCAGCAAAAGTCACTGCTAGGCCAGAATCTTTCTGAAACAGGCTCTGTGCATACCACACTTCAGTTTCTTTCCAACAGAATATTAGTTGTGATTCTCCAGTGCTTGTCTGTACAATGACAGCCGTATTTTACTAAGTGCCCTTATACTCCCACTGGTAGAGCAAGTATGCACAAAGGTTGCAACTCTGGCCAAAATATGCACAGATTGAGTCTACAGTTTCACTATGTTTCTGAATCTGTCCTTTATAGCAGCATAGTCTGATCTCCAGCTCCTTCTTTGATAAGGAATACTCTTGATTGTGTAGAGTGGCCCATTCACTTCAAAAGAGCTGCAAGGCCAAGAGGGATATTTGACATGAAATTACAGTGCAGTATTTGGGCTTTGAAACCCAATATTTGCCACTCCTGTCTTCAGGCAATACAAGTCCAAACAAAAATAGCAGTGCTCCAGTGCTCGTTTCTACAAAGGGATTGTGACATCATAATTAGACTTTCACTACTGCAGACACAGGTAGTGTACAGGAACAAACAGTTGCCTCCTGGCAGTAAATGGCAAAGAGCAGGGAGTTATTAATTTCCCCTTCTTTCCTGAAAGTGACTTCACAAATAGCAAGTCTGAGATTCAGGTGTTTCTATTTGAGGGAGAAATCTCCAAATATCACTCCACCTCCAATTCGCTTGATTGGAACTTGTGGTCAAACGAGATACCCAGCCGTGGAATGGCCCTAGTAGTCCAGAGATTTCTAGGTCAGGCAGTTTGGTTTCTTTATTCACATTCCAACCTTCGAAACATTATGTGTGTTTCTCCACCATTTGACCATAGAAAGAGAGCGGTATTTGATTAAGGATCCACAGTTCTCCACAGGCACAGGTAACATGGGGAAACAAAAGGTTCCTACACTCCAAATAAGGCAGAGAGTGAGTAGCAAGTACAGTCCCACTCAGATTCTGAAAATCATTTTATAGCAACAAGGTCTAAATTCCAGAATTTGCTTGGGAAATTTAGCTCCTGTTATTCAAGGTTCTCCCTTTTGCTTGCTTGGAGTTTGCTAGAAAAGCGAGGCATCATGCAATTAGGTGTAATCCACGCCTTTGCACGTTGAAAACAGGCATTATACACCTCTGTTTTCAGGCTCTAACCGTCCAAACAAAAGTTTTGCCCCAGTGCTTGTTTCTATGATGGGAGTATGAGGTCATAATTTGCCTTTCTCTCACAGACACAAGTAGAGTAGAATAACAAACTCTTGTTTGGGCCATGCAAAAGCAGAAGCAAGTATGTAACATATTAGCACACAATTTCAGCAACTTTGTTCACAAAAAAACACTGATTGACTGCCAGCTCTGTATTTCAGGGAGCAATCACCAGTATCCAAGAAACTCCCCATTACACGAATAGAGCAGCTGGGCAAATGTGCATGTCCAGGCGGCAAAAGGCACTGCTAGGACGGAATCTTTCTGAAACAGGCACTGTGCATACCTCGTTCAGTTTCTTCCCAACAGAATATTAGTTGTTATTCTCCAGTGCTTGTATCTACAATGACACCCATATTTCCTAAGTTCCCTCATACTTCCACTGGCAGACAGTGCATGGACTATTTTTGCAACTCTAGCCAAATGAGGCGGAAATTGGGTGTACAGTTTCACTATGTTTCTGAAACTCTTCTTTATAGCAACATGTTCTGATTTCCAGCTCCTTCTTTGGTAAGGAAAACTCTTGTTTGTGCAGATTCCCTCATTCACGTGAAAGGAGCTGCACAGCCAAGAGGGATATTTTGCATGAAGTTGTACTCCAGGCATTTGTGCTGTGAAACCCACCATTTGGCAGTTCTGTCTTCAGGCTCTAATGGTCCAAACATAAATTACAGTGCCCAAGGAATCATTTCTAAAAAGGGATTGTAATATCATAATTGGACTTATACTACTGCAGACACAGGTAGTGTACAGGAGCAAACTCTTGCCTCTTGGAAGTAAACGGCAAAGAGCAGGGAGGTTGTAATTTCCACTCTGTTCCAGACTGACTTCACAAATAGCAGGTCTGAGTCCCACATGTTTCCATTTGAGGGAGAAATCACTCCACCTCACAATCCCTTGATTGGAGCTTTTGGTCAAAGGGAGATATCAACCAGTGGAATGGCACTCCTAGTCCAGAGATTTCTGAAGCAGGCAGTGTTCTTTTCTCAATTCAGATTCTAAACATCAGAACTTCACGTGTGTTTCTCCACCATTTGCCCGTACAAAGAGAGCAGTATTTGAATAAGAAACCACAATTCTTCTCACGAACAGGGAACATGGAAAAACAGAGTGAGCAGCAAGTACAGTCCCACTCAGGTTCTGAAAGTCAGTTTATAGCAAAACGGTCTGAATTGCACCTTTTGCTTGAGGAGATTAAGCTCCTGATATCCCAGATTCTCCCTTTCACTTGCAGGTTGCAAGAAAATAGACGCATCTTGCAATTAGTTGTAATCCACGCCTTTGCATGTTGAAAACAGGCATATTACACCTCTGTCTTCAGACTCTAAACGTCCAAACACAAGTAGGGTTTCCCTAGTGCTTGTTTCTTCGAAGGGCGTGTGAGGTCATAATGGGACCCTCTCTACCTCACACACAAGTAGCCTAGATGAACAAACTCTTGTTCCTGCTAAGAAAAGGCAGAATAACGTAGGTATAAAATTAGCACCCAATTTCAGAAACTCTTTCACAAAACACCGTCTGAGTACCAGCTCTGTTTTTCAGGGAGAATCAAATAATAACCAAGAAACACCTGATCCCATGAGTAGAGTAGCTCAGCAAGCGGAGATTTCAAGGCAGCAAAAGTCACTGCTTCTCTGGACTCTTTCTGAAACAGGCAATGTAAATATCTCATTTCAGCTTCTTCCTAACAGAATATTAGTTGTGATTCTCCAGTACTTGTATGTACAATGATAGCTGTATTTTTGTGTGCTTATACTCCCAGTGGTAGAGGGTGCATGGACAACGGTTTGAACTCTGTCCAAAAGAGGCACAGATTGGGTGTACAGTTTCACTATGTTTCTGAAACTGTCATTTATAGCAACATGTTCTGATTACCAGCTCCTTCTTTGGTAGGGAAACCTCTTGACTATGTAGAGTGTCCCATACACTTGAAAGGAGTTTCATGCAAAGAGGGACATTTGGCAGAAAGTTATACTCCAGGCATTTTGGCTTTAAAACCCGGCATTTGACAGTTCTGTCTTCAGGCTCTAATGGTCAAAACACAAATTACAGTGCCTCAGGTCTCATTTTTAAAAAGGGATGGTGATGTCATAATGGGACTTACACTACTGCAGACGCAGGTTCTGTACATGGAAAAAAAAAAAAAAAAAGAAAAACTCTTGCCTCCTGGCAGTAAATGGCAAAGAGCAGAGATTTAGTAATTTCCAGTGCTTTCCTGAAACTGTCTTCACAAAAGCAGGTCTGAGTTCAACGTGTTTCTATTTGAGGTAGAAATCTCCCAATATCACTCCAGCTCTTATTCGCTTGAATGGAGCTTGTGTTCAAAAGGAGACATCAAGCCGTGGAATGGCACTCCTACTGCAGAGATTTCTGAAGCAGGCAGTGTGCTTTTCTCAATTCAGATTCTAACCACCAGATCAGTATGTATGTTTCTCCACCGTTTGACCGTACAAAAGAGAGAGGTATTTGAATAAAAATCCACAGTTCTCCACAGGCAAAGGGAACATGGAGAAACAATTGTTCCTACTCTTCCAAATAAGTCACAGAGTGATCAGGGAATACAGTCCCACTCAGGATTTGAAAATCAGTTTATAGCAACAGGGTCTCAATTCTAGCTTTTGCTTGGGGAGATTAAGCTCTTGATATCAAAAACTCTATCGCTTGTTTGGGGGCTGCTAGAAAGTGAGGCATCTTGGAAATAGGTGTAATCCATGCCTTTGCATATTGAAAACAGCCATTTTACACCTCTGCCTTCAAGCGCTAACTGTCCAAACACAAGCACTATTGCTCCAGTGCTTGTATCTATGAAGGGAGTGTAAGGTATAATGGGCTTTTCTCTACCACAGACACAAGTAGCATTGATGAACAAACTCTTGTTCCTGCCAAGTAAATGCAGAAGCTGATAGGTAGAATATCATCACACTATTTCAGAAACTTTGTTCACAAAACACCATCTGTGTACCAGCTCTGTGGTTCATGGAGAAATCAACTCATATCCAAGAAACTCCACATTACATGTACAGAGCATCTGCACAAAAGGAGATGTCCAGGCAGCAAAAGGCAATGCTAGGCCAGAATCTTTCTGAAGTAGGCACTGTGTGTATCTCGCTTCACCTTCTTCTCAACAGAATATTAGTTGTGATTCTCCAGTGCTTATCTGTAAAATGACAGTGGTATTTTCATTTGTGTCCTTATACTCCCTCTGGTAGAGGGAACATGGACAATGGTTGTAACTCTGGCCCAAAAAGGCACCGATTGGCTGTTCAATTTCACTATGATTCTGAAATTGTCATTTATTACAACATGTTCTGATTTCCAGCTCCTTCCTTGGTAGGGAAACTTCTTGATTGGTCGGAGTCTCCCATTCACTTGAAAGGAGCTGCACGGCCAAGAGGGACATTTGGCATGAAGTTATACTCCAGGTATTTGGGCTTTGAAACCAGGCACTTGGCACTTCTCCCTTCAGGCTTACTGGTCCAAACACAAAAAGCAGTGTCCCAGGGCTCGTATCCATAAAGAGATTGTGACGTGGTAATGGGAATTTCACTACTGCAGACACATGTAGTGTACAGGAACAAACTCTTCCCTCCTGGCAGTAAACAGGAAAGAGCAGGCGATTGTAATTTCATCTCAATTCCTGAGACTGATTTCACAAATAGCAGGTTGGAGTTCCAGGTGTTTCCCTTTAAGCGAAAAATCTCAGAATATAACTCCACCTCCCATTTGCTTGATTGGAGCTTGTGGTCCAAAGGAGATATCCAGCTGTGGAATGGCACTCCTACTTCAGAGATTTCTGAAGCAGGCAGTTTGCTTTTCTTGATTCAGACTATAACCATCAGAACATTACGTGTTTGTCCACCATTTGGCCATCTTTGAATAAGAACCCACAGTTCTCCACAGGCCCAGGGAACATGAAGAATCAAACTGTTCCTACTCTTCCAAATAAGGCCCAGAGTGAGCAAGGAGTACAAACACACTCAGTTTCTGAAGATCAGATTATAGCAACATTGTCTGAATTCCAGCTTTTGCTTGGGGAGATTACGCTCCTGATATAGAAGAATCTGCCTTTCACTTGCACTGAGGTTGCTAGAAAAGAGAGGAATCTTGCAATTAGGTGTAATCCACACATTTGCACATTGAAAACAGGCGTTTTATCCCTCAGTCTTCAGGATTAACCATCCAAACACAAGTAGTATTGCCCCAGTGCTTGTTTCTACAAAGGGAGGGTGAGGTCATAACGGGCTTTTCTCCACCATAGACACAAATAGCATAGATGAACAAACGCTAGTTTCTGCCAAGAAAACAGACAAGCACGTCGGTAGCAAATTAGCACACATTTTCAGAAACTTTGTTTAAAAAAACACCGTCTGAATACTAGCTCTGTGTTTCTCAGAGAAATCAACTAATGTACAAGAAACTCCCTATCCCATGAATAGAGCAGCTGAGGAAACGGAGATATCCTGGCAGCAAAAGGCACTGCTAGGCCAGAATCTTTATGAAAATGTCACTGTGCATACCTCCTTTCATCTTCTTGCCAAGAGAATATTAGTTGTGATTCTCCAGTGCTTGTCTGCACAATGACAGCCACATTTATCTAAGGGCCCTTATACTGCCACTGGTAGAGGGAGCATGGACAACGTTGCATCTCTGGCCAAAAGAGGCACAGATTGCGTGTACAGTTTCACTATGTTTCTGAAACTGTCGTTTATAGCAACATGTTCTGATTTCCAGCTCCTTCTTTGGTAGGGAAACCTCTTGATTGTGCAGAGTCTCCCATTCACTTGAAAGGAGCTGCACAGCCAAGAGGGACATTTTGCATGAAGTTATACTCCAGGCATTTGGGCTTTAAATCCCGGCATTAGGCACTTCTGTCTTCAGTCTCTACTGGTCCAAACACAAAGAGCTGTGACACAGGGCTAGTTTCTACAAAGGGGTTGTGACGTCATAATGGGAATATCAGTACTGCAGACACAGAGAGTGTACAGGACCAAATTCTTGCCTTCTGACCCTAAATGGCAAAGAGCAGGGAGGTAGTAATTTCCACTCTGTTCCTGAAACTGACCTCACAAAAAGGAGGTCTGAGTTCCAGGTGTTTCCATTTGAGGGGAAATCTTGAATTTAACTCCACTGCCCATTAGCTTGATTGGAGCTTGTGGTCAAAAGGAGATATCCAGCTGTGGAATGGCAGTCATAGTCCAGACATTTCCGAAGCAGGCAGAGTGCTTTTCTCCATTTAGATTCTAACCATCAAAACATTACGTGTGTTTCTCCAACATTTGCCAGTACAAACAGCGGTAATTTCATAAGAAACCAAAGTGCTCCACAGGCACAGGGAACATAGAAAAACAAACTCTTCCTACTCTTCCAAATAAGGCACAGAGTGAGCAGCGAATACAGTCCCACTCAGTTTCTGAAAATCATTTTACAGCAATATGATCTGATTTCCAGCTTTTGCTTGGGGAGATTAAGCTTCTGATATCTCAGATCCTCTCACTCGCTTGGAGTTTGCTAAAAAAGAGAGGCATCTTGCAATTAGGTGTAATTGATGCCGTTGCATGTTGAATACAGGCATTTTTTTTGAGACATGGTCTCACTTTGTAGGTGAGGGTGGCTCTGAGCTAACTATGTTGCCCAGGCAAGCCTTGAAGTGTGCAATCTTCCTTTCTTTGCCTGTGGAGTCCGGGGATTACAGTTGTGAGCCACCATGCCTGGCACTGTTGTATGTGGTATTGATTGCTGGTGGACGTGAGTCTCCACCCCCAATATTGTATGTGGTCACCGGGGATCAAACTCAATACCTTGCACTTGCAAGGCAGGTGCCAGAACCACTGAGCTAACCATCGGGCCTGAAAACAGGCATTTTACACCTCTGTCCTCAGGCTCTAACTGTCCAAACACAGGTAGTGTTAACCCAGTGCTTGTCTCTACGAAGGGAGTGTGAGATCATAATGGGCCTTTCTCTACCACAGACACAGGTAGCATAGAGGAACAAACTCATTCCTTCCAAGAAAAGGCTGAAGCAGGTAGTTAGCAATTTAGCACACAATTTCTGCAACTTTGTTCACAAAAACAATGTATGAATACCAGCTCTGTGTTTCAGGGAGAAATCAACTAATACCCAAGAACCTCCCCATCCCATGTATAGAGCAGCTGGGCAAAGGGAGATGTCCTCGCAGCAAAAGGCACTGCTAGGCCGGAATCTATTTGAAACAGGCACTGTGCATACCTCGTTTCACCTTCTGCCCAACAGAATGTTAGTTGTGATTCTGCAGTGCTTGTATGTACAATGACATCCATAATTTCCTAAGTGCACTTGTAGTCCCACTGGTATAGGGAGCATGGGCAATGGTTGCAACTCTGGCCAAAAGAGGCAGAGATTGGGTGTACGGTCTCAGTATATTTCTGAGACTGTTGTTTACAGCAACATGTTCTGATTTCCAGCTTCTTCTTTGGTAGGGAAAGCTCTTGATTGTGCAGATTCTCCCATTCACTTGAAAGAAACTGCACAGCCAAGAGGGACATTTTGCATGAGGTTGTACTCAAGGCATTTGGGATTTGAAACCCGGTATTTGGCAGTTCTGTCTTCAGGCTCTAATGGTCCAAACATAAATTATTGTGCCCCAGGACTCGTTTCTAAAAAGGGATTGTGATATCACAATGAGACTTACATTACTGCAGACACAGGTAGTGTACAGGAATGAAATCTTGCCTCCTGACAGTAAATGGGAAAGAGCAGGGAGGTCTTAACTTCCTCTCCGTTCCTGAGATCGACTTGACAAATAGTAGGTCTGGGTCTCACGTGTTTCCATTTGAGGGAGAAATCTCCGAATATCACTCCACCTCACATTCCCTTGAATGGGGCATTTGATCAAAAGGAGATATCAAGCCATGGAATGGCACTGCTAGTCCAGAGATTTCTGAAGCAGGCAGTGTTCTTTTCTTGATTCAGATTCTAACCATCAGAACATTACGTGTGTTTCTCCACCATTTGCCCATATAAAGAGAGCGGTACTTGAATAAGAAGCCACAGTTCTCTGCACGCACAGGGAACATGGAAAAACAAACTGTTCCTACTCTTCCAAATAAGGCACAGAGTGAGCAGCAAGTACAGTCTCACTCAGGATCTGAAAATCAGTTTATAGCAAAGCGGTCTGAATTCTAGGTTTTGCTTGGGGATATTAAGCTCCTGATACCCCAGATTCTCCCTTTTGCTTGCTTGCAGGTTGCTAGTAAAGAGATGCATCTTGCAATTAGTTTTAATCCATGCCTTTGCATGTTGATAACAGGCATTTTACACCTCTGTCTTCAAGCTCTAACTGTCCAAACACAAGTAGGGTTGCCCTAGTGCTTGTTCTACGAAGGTAGTGTGAGGTCATAATGGGCCTTTCTCTACCATATGCATGAGTAGCGTTGATGGACAAACTCTTCTTCTTGCTAAGAAAAGGCAGAAAAATGTAGGTACAAAATTAGCACCCAATTTCAGAAACTTTTTCACAAAAACACCGTCTGAGTGCCAGCTCTATTTTTCAGAGGGAAATCAACTAATAACCAAGAAACTCCTACACTTGATCTTAGCCAAAAGGCCAAGAAGCGATCCCAAGAAACTCCTGATCTCATGAGTAGAGTAGCTGGACAATCAGAGATATCCAGGCAGCAAAAGGCACTGATTCTCTGGAATCTTTCTGAAACAGGCACTGTGCCTATCTCCTTTCAGCTTTTTCACAACAGAATATTAGTTATGATTCTCCAGTGCTTGTCGGTACAATGACAACCATATTTTCCTTAGTGCCCTTATACTCCCAGTGGTAGAGGGAGCATGTACAATGGTTGGAACTCTGTCCAAAAAAGGCACAGATTGGGTGTAGAGTTTCACTATATTTTTGAAAATGTCATTTATAGAAACATATTCTGATTACCAGCTCCTTCTTTGGTAGGGCAACCAGTTGATTATGCAGAGTGTCCCATACACTTGACAGGAGCTACACGGCCAAGAGGAAGAAAGTTATACTCCAGGCATTTGGGCTTTGAAACCCGGCATTTGGCAGTTCTCTCTTCAGGCTCTATTGGTCCAAACACAAATTACTGTGGCCCACGGCTAGTTTTCTAAAAGGGATGGTGATGTCATAATGGGACTTACACTACTGCAGGCATAGGTTCTGTACAGGAAAAAGAAAACTCTTGCCTCCTGGCAGTAAATGGCAAAAGCAGGGATTTAGTATTTTTCACTCCGTTCTTCAAACAGTCTTCACAAAAAGCACATCTGAGTTCCAGGTGTTTCTATTTGAGGTAGAAATCTCTGAATATAAGTCCTCCTCCTATTCACTTGATTGGAGCTTGTGGTCTGAAGGAAATATCCAGCCGGGGAATGGCACTCCTACTCCAGAGATTTCCGAAGCTGGCAGTGTGCTTTTCTCGATTCAGATTCTAACCATTGGAACATTACATATGTTTCTCTAATGTTTGCCTGTACAAAGAAAGCAGTATTTGAATAAGAAGGCACAGTTCTCTGCAGGCAAGGAGAACGTGGAGAAACAAACTGTTCCTACTCTTCCAAATAAGGCACAGAGTGAGCAGTGAGTACAGCCCAAGTCAGTTTTTGAAAATCAGTTTACAGCAACATGGTCTGAATTCCACCTTTTTCTTGGGGAGATTAATCTTATATCCCAGATTCTCCCCTTTACTTGCTTACAGTTTGCTAGAAAAGGCAGGCATCTTGCAATTAGATGTAATCCACGAATTGCACATTGAAAACAGGCATTTTACTCCTCTGTCTTCAGGCTCTAACCGTCCAAACACAAGTAGTGTTTCCCCAGTGCTTGTTTCTACGAAGGGATTGTGAGGTCATATTGGGCCTTTCTCTACCAGAGACAGAAGTAGCGTAGATGTACAAACTCTTGTTCCTGCCACGAATAGGAAGAAGCAGGTAGGTTGAAAATTAGCACAAAATTTCAGAAACATTGTTCACAAAACACCATCTGAGTACCAGCTATATGTTTCGGGGAGAAATCAGCTAATATCCAAGAAACTCCCCATGCCATGAATAGAGAAGCTGGGCAAACGGAGATGACCTGGCAGCAAAAGGCACTGCTAGGTGGAAACTTTCTGACACAGGCACTGTGCATATCTCGTTTCAGCATCTTTCCAACAAAATATTAGAGTGCCCTTACACTCCCACTGGTAGAGGGAGCATGGACAACCTTTGCAACTCTGGCCAAAAGAGGCACAGATTGTGTGTACACTTTCACTATGTTTCTGAAACTGTCGTTTATAGCAGCATGTTCTGATTTCCAGCTCCTTCTTTGGTAGGGAAATCTCTTGATTTTGCAGAGTCACCCATTCACTTCACAGGAGCTCCTCGGCCAAGACGGACATTTTGCATGAAGTTATACTCCTGGCATTTGTGCTTTGAAGCCCGGCATTTGAAACTTCTCTATTCAGGTTCTACTGGCCCAAAAACAAATATCAGTTCCCCAGAGCTTGTTTCTACAAAGGGTTTGTGTCGTCATAATGGGACTTTCACTATGATAGACACAGTTCATGTACAGGAACCAACTTGAGCCTCCTGGCAAAAAACGGCAAAGAGCAGGGAGGTAGTAATTTCCACCCTTTCCTGAGACTGACTTCACAAATAGCAGGTCTGAGTTCCAAGTGTTTCCATTTGAGGGAGAAATTTCTGACTATCAGTTCTCTTCCCATTTGTTTAATTGGAACTTGTGGTCCAAAGGAGATATCCAGCCGTGGAAAGGTACCCGTAGTCCAGAGATTTCCGAAGCAGTTAGTGTGCTCTTCTCGATTTGAGTCTAACCATCAGAACATTACGTGTGTTTCTCCACCTTTTGCCCATACAAAGAGAGCGGTACTTGTATAAGAAGCCCCATTTATCCACAGGCAAAGGGAACATGGAGAAACAAACTGTTCCTACTCTTCCAAATAAGGCACAGAATGAGCACTGAATACAGTCCCTCTCAGTTTCTGAAAATCAGTTTGTAGCAACACGGTACGAATACCTGCTTTTGCTTGGGGAGATTAAGCTCCTGCTATCCCAGATTCTCCCATTCATTTTCATGGAGGTTGCTAAAAAAGAGAGGCATCTTGCAATTAGGTGTAATCCACACGTTTGCACATTGAAAACAGGCTTTTTTTTGAGACAGGGTCTCCCTTTGTAGTTTAGGCTGGCTCTGATCTCACTATGTAGCCCAGGACTGCCATGAGCTCTGCAATCCTCCTTTCTCTGCCTCCCAAGTTCTGGTATTACAGACATGGGCCACCACGCCAGGCACTGTGTATGTGGTATTGATTGTTGGTGGGGGTGGTATCCATGCCCAAAATTGTATGTGGTCACCAGGAATCAAACATAATACCTTGCTCTTTGAGGCAGGTGTCAGAACCGCTGAGATAACAGCCCAGGCAGAAAACAGGCCTTTTACACCTCTGTCTTCAGGATCTAACCATCCAGTGCTTGCTTCTATGAAGGGAGTGTGAGGTCATAATGGGCCTTTCTCTACCACAGACACAGGTAGCATACAGGAAGAAAATCATGTTACTGCCAAGAAAAGGCAGAAGCAGGTATGTAGCAAAGTAGCACAAACTTTCTGAAACTTTGTTCACAAAAACACAATCTGAGTACCAGCTCTGTGTTTCAGGGAGAATTCAACTAATACCAAAAATTCTCCATCCCATGAAGAGAGCAGCTGGGCAAACAGAGATGTCCAGGCAGCAAATGGCACCGCTAGGCTGGAATCTTTCTGAAGCATGCACTGTGCATATCCCTTTTCAGCTTCTTCCCAACAGAATACTAGTTGTGATTCTCCTGTGCTTATATGTACAATGACAGCTGTATTTTCCTACATGCCCTTATACTCCCACTATTAGAGGGAGCATGGACAATGGTTGCAACTCTGGCCAAAAGAGACACAGATTAGGTGTACAGTTACACTATGTTTCTGAAACTGTCCTTTATAAAAACATAGTCTGAATTCCAGCTCCTTCTTTGGCAGGGCTATCTCTTGATAGTGCAGAGTCTCTCATTCACTTCACTGGAGCTGCACGGCCAAGAGGGACATTTTGCATGAAGTTATACTCCAAGCATTGGGGCTTTGAAACCCGGTATTTGGCACTTCTGTCTTCAGGCTCTACCAGTCCAAAAACGAATAGCAGTGCCCCAGGGCTGGTTTCTACAAAAGGATTGTGAAATCATAATAGGAATTTCACTACTGCAGACATAGGTAGTGTACAGGAACAAACACTTTCCTCCTGGCATTAAATGGCAAAGGGAGATAGTAATTTCCACTCTTTTCCTGAGACTCACTTCACAAATAGCAGGTCTGAGTTCCAGATGTTTCCATTTGAGGAAGAACGTTCCAAATATCAGTCCTCCTGCCATTCGCTTGATTGGAGCTTGTGGTCCAAAGGAGATATCCAGCCATGGAAAGGTACTCCTAGTCCAGAGATTTCCGAAGCAGGCAGCGTCCTTTTCTCGATTCAGAATGTAACCACTGGAACATTACGTGTGTTTCTCCACCATTTGCCCGTACAAAGAGAATGGTATTTGAATAAGAAGACACAGTTCTACACAGGCACAGAAAACATGGAGAAACAAACTGTTCCTACTCTTCCAAATAAGCACAGAGTAAGCAGCAAGTACAATCACACTCAGTTTTCTGAAAATGAGTTTATAGCAACATGGTCGGATTTCCAGCATTTGCTTGGAGAGATTAAGCTCCTTATATCCCAGATCCTCTATTTCGCTTGCTTGGAGGTTGCTGGAAAAGAGAGGCATCTTGCAATTTGGTGTAATACATGCCTTAGCACATTGGAAACACGCATTTTACACCTCTGTCTTCGGGTTCTAAGCATTCAATCACGAGTAGTGCTGCCCCAGTGCTTCTTTCTACGAAGGGAGTGTGAGGTCATATTTAGCCTTTCCCTACCACAGACACAAGTAGCGTAGATGTACAAACTCTTGTTCCTGCCACGAATAGGAAGAAGCACATAGGTAGAAAATAAGCACACAATTTTGAAACATTCTTCACAAAAACACCATCTGAGTAACACCTCTGTTTTTCAGGGAGAGATAAAATACTATCCAAGAAACTCCCCATCCCATGAATAGAGCAGTTGGGCAAACGGAGATGTCCAGGCAGCAAAAGGCACTGCTAGGCCAGAGTCTTTCTGAAACAGGCACTGTGCATACCTCGTTTCAGCATCTTCCCAACAGAATATTAGTTGTGATTCTCCAGTTCTTGTATGTACAATGACATCCACAATTTCCTAAGTGCCCTTCTAGTCCCTCTGGTAGAGGGAGCATTGACAACCATTGCAACTCTGGCCCAAAGAGGCAAAGATTCGGTGTACGGTTTCACTATGTCTCTGAGACTGTCATTTATATCAACATGTTCTGATTTCCAGCTCCTTCTTTGGTAGAGGAACCGCTTGATAGTGTAGAGTCTCCCATTCACTTGAGAGGAGCAACACAGCCAAGAGGGACATTTTGCATGAAGTTATACTACCAACATTTGGGCTTTGAACCCCAGCATTTGGCACTAATGTCTTTAGGCTCTACCAATCCAAAAACAAATAGCAGTGCCCCAAGCCTCGTATCATCAAAGGGACTGTAACCTCATAATTGGACTTTCACTATGGCAGACACAGTGTACAGGAACAAATTCTTGCCTCCTGGCAGTAAATGGCAAAGAGGAGGGAGGCAGTAATTTCCACTCTGTTCCTGAGACTGACTTCACCAATAGTAGGTCTGAGTTCCAGGGTTTTCCATTTGAGGGAGAATTTTCTGAATATCAGTCCTCCTCCCATTCGCTTGATTGGAGTTTGTGGTCCAAAGGAGATATCCAGCTGTGGAATGGCACTCCTAGTCCAGAGATTTCTGAAGCTGGCAGTGTGCTTTTCTTGATTCAGATTCTAACCATTGGAACATTACTTGTGTTTCCCCAACGTTTACCCATACAAAGATAGCCGTATTTGAATAAGAAGCCACAGTTCTCCACAGGCACAGGGAACATGGGGAAACAAACTGTTCCTACTCTTCCAAATAAGGCACAGTGTGAGGAGTGAGTACAGTCCCACTCAGTTTCTGAAAATGATTATATAGCAATACGGTCTGTATTTCAGCTTATTCTTGAGGAGATAAACTTCCTGATATCCCATATTCTCCCTTTCGCTTGCTTGGAATTTGCTAGCAAAAGAGGCATCTTGCAATTAGGTTTGATCCACACCTTTGCACGTTGAAAACAGGCATTATACACCTCTGTCTTCAAACTCTAACCATCCACACACAAGTAGTGTTGCCCCAGTGCTTGTTTCTATGAAGGGAGTTTGAGGTCATTATTGGTGTTTCTCTACCACAGACACAAGTAGTGTAGATGAACAAACTCTTTTTCCACCCAATAAAAGGCAGAAACAGGTAGGTAGAAAATTAGCAAACAATTTCAGAAACTTTGTTCACAAAAACACCATCTAAGTACCAGCTCTGTGTTTCAGGGAGAAATCAACTATTATCCAAGTAACTCCCTATTCCAAGAATAGAGAAGCTGGACAAATGGAGATGTCCAGGCAGCAAAAGGCACTGCTAGGCCTGAAACATTATGAAAAAAAGGCACTGTGCATACCTCATTTCACCTGCTTCCCAACAGAATATTAGTTTTGATTCTCCAGTGCTTGTCTGTACAATGACAGCCGTATTTTCCTAAGTGTCCTTATACTCCCACTGGTAGAGCGAGCATGGACAAGGGTTGCAACTCTGGCCAAAAGAGGCACAGATTGGGTTTACAGTTTCATTATTTTTCTGAAACTGTCCTTTATAAAAACATATTCTGATTCCCAGCTCCTTCTTTGGCAGGGAAACCGCTTGATAGTGCAGAGTCTGCCATTCACTTGAAAGGAGCTCTACGGCCGAGAGGGATATTTTGTATGGAGTTATATTTTAGGCATTTGGGCTTTGAAACCCGGCATTTGGCTCTTCTGTCTTCAAGTTCCACCGGTCCAAACACAAATAGCATTGCCCCAGGGCTGGTTTCTAGAAAGGGATTCTGGCATCATAATGGGACTTTCACTACTGCAGACATAGGTAGCATACAGAACCAAACACTTTCCTCCTTGCAGTAAATGGCAAAGAGCAGGGAGGTCGCAATTTCCACTCTGTTCCTGAAACTGACCTCACAAATAGCAGGTCTGAGTTCCAGTTGTTTCCTTTTGAGGGAGAAATCTCTGAATATCTCTGCACCCTACATTCGCTTGATTGGATCTTGTGGTACAAAGGACATATCCAGCCATGGAATTGCACTCCTAGTTCAGAAATTTCCAAAGCAGACAGTGTGCTTTTCTTGATTCAGATTCTAACTATCGGAATTTTACATGTGTTTCTTCACTGTTTGCCTGTACAAAGAGAACTGAATTTGAATAAGAAGACACAGTTCTCAGGCACAGGGAACAAGGAGAAACAAACTGTTCCTACTCTTCCAAATAAGGTACAGAGTGAGCAGCGTGTACAGTACCATTCAGTTTCTGAAAATGATTTTGTAGCAACACTGTCTGAATTCCAGCATTTGCTAGGGGAGATTCAGCTCCTGATATCCCAGATTCTCCCTTGCACTTGTTTGGAGGTTGCTAGAAAAGAGAGGCACTTTGCAATTAGGTGAAATCCACACATTTGCACATTGAAAACACGCACTTTACACCGCTGTCTTCAGCTCTAACCATCCACACAACAAGTAGTGTTGCCCCAGTGCTTGTTTATATGATGGTATGTGAGGTCATAATGGGCCATTCTCTACCACAGACAGACACAAGTAGCGTCGATGAAAAAAATCTTGTTCCTGCCACGAAAAGTCAGAAACAGGTAGGTAGCCAATGAGCACCCAGTTTCAGAGACTTTGTTCACAAAAATATGTCTGAGTAACAGCGCTGTGTTTCTGGAAGAAATCAACTAATATCCAAGAAACTCCCCATATCATGAATAGGGCAGCTGAGCAAACGGAGATGTCCCAGCAGCAAAAAACATTGCTAGGCCAGAATCTTTCTGAAGCAGTCACTGTGTATTCCTCTTTTCAGCTTCTTCCGAACAGCATATTAGTTGTGATTCTCCAGTGCTTGTCTGTACTATGACAGCGGTACTATCCTAAGCGCCCTTATATTCCCACTAGTGGAGGGAGCATGGACATAGGTTGCAACTCTAGCCAAAAGAGGCACAGATTGGGTGTAAATTTTCACTATGTTTCTGAAACTGTCTTTTATAGCAACATGTTCTGACATACAGGTCCTTCTTTGGTAGGGAAAGCTCTTGATTTTGCAGAGTCTCCCATTCACTTAAAAGTAGCTGCATGGACCGCCGGGCATGGTGGCTCACACCTGTAATCCCAGCACTTGGGAGGCAGAGACAGGAGAATCGCTGAGTTCGAGGCTTGCCTGGGCTACATAGTGAGCCCACGGCCAGCCTGAACTACAAAGCAAGACCCTGTCTCAAAAAAAAAAAAAAAAGTAGCTGCATGGCCAAGAGGGACATTTTACATGAACTTGTACTGCAGGCATTTGGACTTTGAAACGCGGCATTTGGTACTTCTGTCTTCAGGCTATAGTTGTCCACAAATATCTGTGCCCCAAGGCTCGTTTCTACAAAGGGATTGTGAGGTCATAATGGGAATTTCACTACTGCAGACACAGGAAGTGTACAGGAATGAACACTTTCCTCCTGGCAGTAAACTGCAAAGAGCAGGGAGCTAGTAATTTCCACTCCGTTCCTGAAACTGACCTCACAAATAGCAGGGCTGAGTTCCATGTCTTTTCATGTGATGGAGAAAAGTCCAAATATGACTCCACCTCCCATTTGCTTCATTGGAGATTCTGGTCAAAAGGAGATATCCAGCTGATCAATGGCACTCCTAGTCCAGAGATTTCCGAAGCAGGCAGTGTGCTTTTCTCAATTCAGATTTTAACCATCACAGCATTACATGTGTTTTTCCACCATTTACCCATACGAAGAGAGTGGTATTTGAATAAGAAGCCACAGGTCTCCACAGGCACAGGGAACATGGAGAAACAAACTGTCCCTACTCTTCCAAGTAAGCCACAGAGAGAGCAGCGAGTATAGTCCCACTCAGTTTCCGAAAATCAGTTCATAGCAACACAGTCTGTATTCCAGCTTATGCTTGGGGAGATAAAGCTAATGATATCCCATATTCTCCCTTTCGCTTGCTTGAAAGTTGCTAGGAAAGAGAGGCATCTTGCAATTAGGTGTGATTCACAACTTTGCATGTTGAAAACAGGCATTTTACACCTCTGTCTTCAAGCTCTAACCGTCCAAACACAAGTAGTGTTGCCCCAGTGCTTGTTTCTAGGAAGGGAGTGTGAGGTCATAATGGGCATTTCTCTACCACAGACACAAGTAGCGTAGATGAACAACTCTTGTTCCTGCCAAGAAAAGGCAGAAGCAGGTAGGTAGCAAATTAGAACACTTTCGGAAATTTTGATCAAAAAATTCCATCTGAGGACCAGAGGGTTAGCTCAGTGGTTCCGGTGCCTGCCTCGCAAGCTCAATGTCCTGGGTTCGATCCCTGATAACCACATATAATGCTGGGCATGGAGACACGCCCACCAACAATCAACACCACATACCACAATGCCAGACGTGGTGGCTCATGCCTGTAATCCCAGCACTTGGGAGGCAGAGACAAGAGGATTGCAGAGTTGCAGCGGCTTGCCTGGGCACCATAGTGAGCTCAGGGCCAGCCTGAACTACAAAGCGAGACCCTGTCTCAAAAGCAAAAAAAAAAAAAAAAAAACTCCGAGTACCAGCTGTGTTTCAGGGAGAAATCAACTCATATCCAAGAAGCTCCGCATCCCGTGAATAGAGCAGCGAGGTAAATGGAGATGTCCAGGCAGCAAAAGGCACTGCTAGGCCAGAATCTTTCTGTAACAGGCACTGTGCATACCTTGTTTCAGCTTCTTCCCACCAGAATATTAGCTGTGATTCTCCAGTGCTTGCCTGTACAAGGACAGCAGTAGTTTCCTAAGTGCACTTGCAGTCCCACTGGGAGAGGGAGCATGGACAACGGTTGCAACTCTGGCCAAAAGAGGCATAGATCGGCTGTAAAGTTTCACTATGTTTCTGAAACTGTGGTTTATAGCAACATGTTCTGATTTCTAGCTCCTTCTTTGGTAGGGAAAACTCTTGATTGTGCAAGGTCTCCCATTCACTTGAAAGGAGCTGTACGGCCAAGAGGGACATTTTGCATGAAGTTATACTCCAGGCATTTAGTCTTATAAACCCGTCATTTGGCACTTCTTTCTTCAGGCTCTACTTCTCCAAACAAAAAGCAGTTCCCCAGGGTTGATTTCTACAAAGGGATTGTGACGTCATAATGGGAATTCACTAGTGCAGACACAGGTAGTTTATAGCAACAAACCCTTGCCTCCTGGCACTAATGGCAAAGAGCAGGGAGGTAGTAATTTCCACTCCATTTCTGAGACTGACTTCACAAACAGCAGGTCAGAGTTCCAGGTGTTTCCACTTGAGGGAGAAATCCCTGAATATCACTCGACCTTCCATTCACTTGATTGGAGCTTTTGGGCCAAAGGAGATATCCAGCAGTGGAGTGGCACTCCTAATCCAGAGATTTCCGAAGCAGGCATCGTGCTTTACTCGATTCAGGTTCTAACCATCAGAATGTTACATGTGTTTCTTCACCGTTTGCCTATACGATGAGAGCACTATTTGAATAAGAAGCCACAGTTCTCCGCAGGAACCAGGAACATGGTGAAACAAATTGTTCCTACCCTTCTAAATAAGGCACAGAGTGAGCAGGGAGTACAGTCCCACTCAGTTTCTGAAAGTCAGTTTATAGCAACACACTCTGAATTGCAGCATTTGCATGGGTAGATTAAGCTCCTGATATCCCAGATTCTCCCTTTTGCTTGCATGTAGGTTGCTAGAAAAGAGAGGCATCCTGCAATTAGGTGTAATCCATGCCTTTGCACATTGAAAACAGGCATTTTACCTCTCGATCTTCAGGATCAAACCGTCCAAACACTAGTAGTGTTAACCCAGTGCTTGTTTCTACTAAGGGAGTGTGAGGTCATAATGGGCCTTTCTCCACCACAGACACAAGTAGCATAGAACAAAAAACTCTTCTTTCTGCCATGAATAGGAAGAAGCAGATAGGTGTTAATTTAGCACACGACTTCAGAAACATTATTCACAAAAATACCGTCTGAGAGCCAGCTCTGTTTTTCAGGGAAAAATCAACTAATATCCAAGAAACTCCCCATACCATGAATAGAGCAGCTGGGCAAATGAGATGTCCAGGTAGCAAAAGGTACTGCAAGGCCGGAATCTTTCTGAAACAGGCACTGTGCATACCTTGTTTCAGCTTCTTCCCAACAATATATTGGTTGTGATTCCCCTGTGCTTGCCTGTACAATGACAGCCGTATTTTCCTAAGTGCCCTTATACTCCCACTGGTAGAGGGAGCATGGACAATGGTTGCATCTCTGGCCAAATGAGGCAAAGATTGGGTGTACAGTTTCTCTATGTTTCTGAAACTGTCGTTTATAGCCACATGTTCTGATTTCCAGCTCCTTCTTTTTAGGGAAACCTCTTGATTGTACAGAGTCTCCCATTCACTTAAAAAGAGCTTCACAGCCAAGAGGGACATTTTGCACGAGGTTATATTCCAGGCATTTGAGTTTTGAAACCCGGCATTTGGCAATTCTGTCTTCAGGCTCTACTGGTCCAAACACAAAGAGCAGTTCCCCAGGGCTCCTTTCTACAAAGCGATGGTGACGTCATAATGGGAATTTCACTACTAAAGACACATGTAGTTTACAGCAACAAACCCTTGCCTCCTAGCAATAATGGCAAAAAGCAGGGAGGTATTAATTTCCACTCCGTGCCTGAGACTGACTTCACAAATAGCAGCTCAGAGTTCCAGGTGTTTCCATTTGAGGGAGAAATCTCAGAATATCACTCCACCTTCCATTGGCTTGATTGGAGCTTGTGGTCCAAAGGAAATATCCAGCCATGCAATGGCACTCCTAGTACAGAGATTTCCGAAGCAGGTAGTGTGCTTTTCTCAATTCAGATTCTAACCATCAGAACATTACGTGTTTTTCTCAACCTTTTGTCCATACAAAGAGAGTGGTATTTGAATAAGAACCCACAGTTCTCCACAGGCACAGGGAATATGGAGAAACAAACTGTTCCTACTGTTCTAAATAAGGTACAGAGTGAGCAGTGAATACAGTCCCACTCAGTTTTTGAAAATCATTTTATAGCAACACAATCTGAATTCCAGCATTTGCTTGTGGAGATTAACCTCCAGATATCCCAGATTCTCCCTTGCACTTGCTTGGATGTTGATGGAAAAGAGAGGCATCTTGCATTTAGGTGTAATCCATACCATTGCAAGTTGAAAAAAGGCATTTTACACCTCTGTCTTCAGGCTCTAACCGTCCAAACACAAGTAGTGTTGCCCCAGTGCTTATTTCTAGGAAGGGATTATGAGGTCATCATGGGTCTTTATCTACCACAAACACAATTAGCGTAGATCAACACACTCTTGTTCCTGCCAAGAAAAGGAAGAAGGAGGTAGGTATTTAGTTAGCACAAAATTTCAGAAACTTTGTTCACAAAAACTCAGTCTGAGTACCAGCTCTTTGTTTCAGGGAGAAATCAACTCATACCCAAGAAACTCCCCATCCAATGAATAGAGCAGCGAGGTAAACAGAGATGTCCAGGCAGCAACAGGCACTGCTAGAATGGAATCTGTCTGAAACAGGCACTGTGCATACCTAATTTCAGTTTCTTCCCAACAAAATATTAGATGTGATTCTCCAGTGCTTGTCTGTACAGTGACAGCCGTACTTTCCTAAGTGCACTTGCACTCCCACTGGAAGAGGGAGCATGGACAACGGTTGCATCTCAGGCCAAAAGAGGTATACATCCGGTGTAAATTTTGACTATGTTTCTAAAACTGTGGTTTATAGCAACATGTTCTGATTTCCACCTCCTTCTTTGGTAGGGAAACTTCTTGATTGTGTAGGGTCTTCCATTCACTTGAAATGAGCTGCACGGCCAAGAGGGACATTTTGCATGAAGTTATACTCCAGGCATTTGGGCTTTGAAACCCACCATTTAGTACTTCTATCTTCAGGCTCTGCCGGTCCAAACACAAATATCAGGGACCCATGGCTCATTTCTACCAAGGGATTGTGACATCATAATTGGATAGTCATTACTGTTGACACAGCTAGTGTGCAGGAACATACTCTTGCCTCCTGGTAGTAAATGGCAAAGAGCAGGAAGGTAGTAATTTTCACTCCGTTCCTGAGTCTGACTTCACAAGTAGCAGATCTGAGTTCCAGGTGTTTCCATTTGAGGGAGAAATCTCCAAATTCCACTGCACCTGCCATTCCCTTCATTGGAGCTTCTACCCAGGAGATACCCAGCCGTGGAATGGCACTCCTAGTCCAGCGATTTCTGAAGCAGGCAATGTGCTTTCTCGATTCAGATTCTAACATTTGGAATATTATGTGTGTTTCTCATCCTTTTGCCCGTACAAAGAGAGTGGTATTTGAATAAGAAGCCACAGTTCTCCACAGGCACAGGGAACATGAAGAAACAATCTGTCCCTACTGTTCCAAATAAGGCACAGAGTGAGCAGAGAGTACAATCCCACTCAGTTTCTGAAAATAATTTTATAGCAACACGATATGAATTCCAGCATTTGCTTGGGGAGATTAAGCTTCTGATATCCTGGATTCTCCCTTGCGCTTGCTTGGATGTTGATTAGAGAGGCATCTTGCAGTTAGGTATAATCCACGCCATTGCACATTGAAAACAGGCATTTTACTTCTCTGGCTTCAGGCTCTAACCATCCAAACACAAGTAGTGTTGCCCAAGTGCTTGTTTCTAGGAAGGGAGTGTGGGTCATAATGTGCCTTTCTCTACCACAAACACAATTAACATAGATGAATAAACTTTTGTTCCTGACAAGAAAATGCAGAAGCAACTAGGTAGCAAATTAGCACACAATTTCAGAAACTTTGTTCACAAAAACACCATTTGTGTACCAGCTGTGTGTTTAAGGGAGAAATCAACTCATATCCAAGAAACTCCCCATCCCAGTAGAGCTGCTGGGAAAATGAAGAAGTCCAGGCTCAAAGGCACTGCTAGACCAGAATCTTTGTGAAACAGGCACTATGCATACCTCATTTCAGCTTCTTCCCAACAGAGTATTAGTTGTGATTCTCCACTGCTTGTGTGTACAATGACAACCATATTTTCCTAAATGCACTTATACTCCCACTGGTAGCTGGTGCATGGACCACGGTTGCAACTCTGGCCAAATGAGGCAGAGTTTGGGTGTAAAGTTTGACTATATTTCTGAAACTTTCATTTCTTGCGAAATTTTCTGATTTCCAGCTACTTCTTTTGTAGGGAAATCTCTTGATTGTGCAGATTTTCCCTTTCATTTGAAAGATGCTGCATGGCAAAGAGGGACCATTTGCAAGAATTTATACTGCAGGCATTTGGGTTTGAAGCCGGGCATTTGAGACTCTGTCTTCAGTCTCTAAAGGTCCAAACACAAATAGCAGTGCCTAAGGCTCGTTTCTACAAAGGGATTGTGACATCATAATGGGACCTTCACTAGTGTAGACACAGGTAGTGGACAGGAACATACACTTGCCCCTTGGCAGTAAATGGGAAAGAGCAGAGTAGTAGTAATTACCACTATGCTCCTGAAATTGCCTTCACAAAAAGCAGGTCTGAGTTCCCGGTGTTTCTATTTAAGGGAAAAAATCTCCATATATCCCTCCACCTCCCTTTGACTTGATTGGAGCTTGTGGTCAAAAGGAGATATCCAGCTGTGTTATGGCACTCCTGTTCCAAAGATTTCCAAAGCAGGCAATGTACTTTTCTCAATTAAGTTTGTAACCATCAGAACAGTACTTGTGTTTCTCCACCATTTGCCTATATGATGAGAGCGGTATTTGAATAAGAAGCCACAGTTCTCCACAGGCACAGAGAACATGGTGAAACAAACAGTTCCTACTCTTCCCAATAAGGCACAGAATGAGCAGCGAGTACCGTACCACTCAGTTTCTGAAACACAGTTTATAGTAACAGGGTCTAAATTCCAGCCTTTGCTTGAGGAGATTAAGCTGCTGATATCCCCCATTGTCCCTTTCGTTTTCTTGGAGGTTACTAGAAAACAGAGGCATCACGCTTTTCGGGGTAATGCACGCATTTGCATGTTGAAAACAGGCATTTTACACCTCTGTCTTTAGGCTCTAACCGTCCAAACACAAGTAGTGTTGCCCCAGTGATTGTTACTACGAAGGGAGTGTGAGGTCATAATGGGACTTTCTCTACCACAGACACAAGTAGCGTAGAGGAACAAACTTTTGTTCCTATCAAGAAAATGCAAACCATGGAGGTAGCAAATTAGTACACAATTTCAGAGACTTTGTTCACAAAAACACAATCTGAGTACCAGCTCTTTGATTCAGGGAGAAATCAACTAATGTGCAAGGAATTTCCCATCCCATAAATAGACCAGAAGGGCAAACAGAGATGTCCAGGCAGCAAAAAGCACTGTTATGAGGGAATCTTTCTGAAACAGGCACTGTGCATACCTCGTTTCAGCCTCTTCCCAACAGAATATTATTTGTGATTCTCCAGTGCTTGTCTATACAATTATAGCCATAGTTTCTTAACTGCCCTCATACTCCCACGTTTAGAGGGAGCATTGACAACAGAGGCCAAAAGAGGCACAGATTGGGTGTAGAGTTTTACTATGTTTCTGAAACTGTCATTTATAGCAACATGTTCAGATTTCCAGCTCCTTCTTTGGTAGGGAAACCCCTTGATTTTGCAGGAGTCTCCCATTCACTTGACAGGTGTTGCAAGGCCAAGAGGGACATTTTGCTTGAAGTTATACTCCAGACATATGGGCTTTGAATCCCGGCATTTGGCACTTCTGTCTTCACGCTTTATCATTCCAAACACAAATAACAGTGCCCCAGGGCTCCTTTATACAAAGGATTGTGATGTCATAATTGGACTTTCACTACTGCAGACACAGGTATTGTACAGGAACAAACTCTTGACTCCTGACAGTAAAAGGCAAAGAACAGGGAGGTAGTAATTTCCACTCTGTTCTTGAAACGGACTTCACAAATAGCAGGTCTGAGGTCTAGGTGTATACATTTGAGGGAGCAATCTCTGAATATCACTCCACCTCCCATTCACTTGATAGGAGCTTGTTGTCCAAAGGAGATATCAAGCCATGGAATGGCACTGCTAGTCCAAAATTTCCAATACTGGCAGTGTCTTTTTCTCAATTCAGATTCTAACCATCAGAACATTACGTGTGTTTTTCCACCATTTGCCCATACAAAGAGAGCAGTATTTGCATAAGAAGCCACAGTTCTCCACAGGCAAAGGGAACAGGGAGAAACAAACTGTTCCTACTCTTCCAATAAGGCATAGAGTGAGCAGCGAGTACAGTCCCACTCAGTTTCTGAAAATCAGTTAATAGCAACACGCTCTGAATTACAGCTTTTAATTGGGGAGATTAAGCTCCTGATATCCCAGATTCTCACAGATGTCATTTCTGGGAACTCAGTTTCAGATGGCAATTGTGCTGTACACCCAGCACTCGGTGTCCCTTGTTTGTGCTGTAGAAAGAACTGTTTGTTTTGGCCAGTTCCACTGAAACAAAAGGCAGTGTGTGGAGTAACAGAAGATTTTGCCACCCAAAAATCAGCTGGAATAAGGACGAAGTTGCTGTGGACTCAATTGCTGAAACCCAAAGGAAGTTTACACACTACATTATATGTATCTATATTAACCACAGATAGAAAAGGTTTTTCCCGGAACTTCGATTGAAACCAATGAGAGTGTATGGAATAACAGGTCTTTTCTCCACCAGCAAGGGAGCTGGAACTCAGAGTGTTGCTCTGAAACCTGTTTCAGAAAGTGAATTGATCTGTACACCGTGCAATCTGTGTCATTTATTTGTCAGAGAAAGAACAGTTCGTTTTTGCCTGTTCCATTTAAACCAAAGCGTGCGTGACGCACAACAGAAGATTTCTCCAACAAAAAAGCAGCTGGAATAGTGACCAAGGCTATGCGTGCAATTTCTGCAACCCAGTTGAACATAACACCTTAAGTTATGTGTTCCGGTTTTAAGCAGGGAAATAAAAGATTTTCTGGCATTTTCCTTCGAACACAAAGTGAGTGTGTGGAATAACTGGAAATTTCTCCACCAAATAAGCATCTGGAACTCAGACCGTGTTGCTGGGAACTCAGTTTCCGAAACTGAATTGAAATTTCCATCTGACAATTTGTGTCCCACTTTCTTGCAAAAAAAGGCCCGTTTCATCCCGCAAATTCCGATGAAACCAAAGGAAGTGTGTGGAATAACACAAGATTTGTCCACCAAAGAAGCAGCTGAAATAGAGACCAAGTTGATATGAACACAAATTCTGAAACACAATGGAAGTGTAAACCCTGCAGTCTGTGTATCTACTTGGACTGGAGAACGCAAAGATATTCTGGCACCTTCCTTTGAAACCAATGGGAGTGTTTGGATGAACAGGTGTGTTTTCCCCAACAAGGGAGCTGGAACACAGTGTTTCTCTGATATCAGTTTCAGAAACTGAATTGAAATGCACACCCTCTACTCTGGGCCCCTTTTTATTTTGCCGCAGATAAAACTGTTTGTTCTGGCAAGTTCCATTGAAAGCAAAGGGAGTATGTGGAATAGCAGACGTCTCTCCACCAAAAAAAGCAGGTGGCATAGAGACCAAGTTGCTAAGAACTCAATTTCTGAAACACAATTGAAGCCTACCCCGGCTTTCTGTCCCTATATTGACCAGAGAAACTAGTTTCTCTGGGAAGGTCCTTTGAAACCAATAGGAGTGTGTGGAATAAATGGAGTTTCCTCCACCACCTAAGAACTGCAACTCAGACAGTGATGTTATGAACTCACTTTCAAACGTGAATTCAAGTGTACTCCCAGCACTATGTGTCATCTTTTGTGCAGAAGAATCACCAGTTTTTTCCTTCATGTGCCATTGAAAATAATGAGAGTGTATGGAATCACAGGGGCAATCCCCAGCATAAAGGGAGTTGGAATTACATGATTGTGCTGTCAACTCAGTTACAGAAATTCAATTGAAGTGTACATCCTGCACTGTGTCCATATTTGGACTGGAGTTATACACGTTTGTCCCGAAATTTCTACTGAAGCCAATGGGAGTGTGTGGAATAACTGGAGTTTTCTCCA